>JAPSES010122813.1:0-16320 GCA_029822895.1 Maxillicosta whitleyi
AATGTACATATTTATTTAATAATTTCATATTTTTATTCAAATCTCAAATATTATCATGAAATATTTGTGGAAAATATTTTTTTTGCATTTCAGAAGGTGTGGTTGCAACAGACAGATACAAACAAGTGCAAATGATCTTTTTTGTTTATTAACAATAAAAAACAACAGCTAAAGTCTCTGCTCTGTCAACATGTCATGGCCTGCATAGGTTTTATTATGCTGCTGAAACACTGTTTCAAGTTTTGACCTCGAGGGAACAGAGCATGTGCAGAAGGGTGTGTTTGGAGAATGGAATAATAATGGAGTTCAATGGCTTGATTCTTAATGCAATACATCACCAATCCATGGGATGTCCAAAAATATTTTTCCACCACTATACTGTATGATATTGTAAAAACCTAAAACACATGATAATCATGGGGTCATCTGGTGTTTTGGGTCAACGATGACGTGTGTGTCAATTTATTACAAAAGACATGTATACTTTTCCATTTTGGACTGAAAATAATTCAGCTACTTCCATTTTATTTTTACTCTTTTAGTCTGTACTCTTTATTTTGTTTCTATTCTAAAAAATTAAGAGGCATTTATTAAGAGGCAACGTTTATCCCTGAGTTCCACAGTTGGCAGCTCACTGGGCATTCTGACCTTTTTCTCTTGTACTTACTAATTTGTGTAATTCACCTCAGATCAGTAGGTTTGAGATGCAAAATCTGGACTGTGATCAGTAAGTACAGCTGTCAAAACCACTCAAATTGACATATGAGCAAAGGTTATTATGGAATTTTTGCCCAATGATGCCAAAAAACAATCACAGAGGCTCATATTTGGGATCAGACATAATAATCCTTGTCATTCAATATGCAAGTTATTAGTTCATCTTGATTTTTTGGATGCACAGTTACAGACATAGATGATTTCTTTTGTAAATCACTGATTTGCTGTCTTACACATAATCCGTTGCCTTTTTCCACCCTGGTTCTGTCACAGTTTTTTTTTTTTTTTTACTCCAATAACACTGTAGATAAGTTTAAAGGGCCTTGGATTGAATTTGTGAACCAAATATTATGACAGGTGCTATGGACTGCCCAGCCAAAAAGAAGTCGCCCAACATATCAAACAGTAAATTAGAAACCCACATGCTCCCTTCTGTACATGCTCTGTTCTGTCAATGTCTTGTTGAGATAATGAAACACATACAGGTCATGACATGTTGAAACTGTCAAGAATGTGATTTGTTTGTGTCTGTCCAATGCAGACTGCACCTTCCAAAACATAAAAAAAAAAAAAAAAATTGTCTGCATTTATTCTCATAGTTTACCACCACAGTAAGGGGTGATAACTTTTTATGAGATTGATGCATATTTTATTCTTGCAGCCAAATGTTTTAATATTTATTGCATGAAAAAACAAACAAACAAACAAAAAATCACAAAACATTTTCCCACAAATATTTCACAAGTCTATCATAATTCCTGCACCTAAAGGAACACCTGTGACATGTTTTAATGATTATCAGCATGTGGTCCAAACCTGAGTTTTCATGAACATCTTTGAGCATCTGGTGCTGGATTATGTTAAAAGCCTCATCCCTGTGTCTATGGACCCACTCCAGTTCGTGTACAGACAGAACCAGAGTGGTTGCCATTTCTATTGCGTTGAACTCTGTGTGCGAGTACTTGGAGAAAGGAAATTCTTTTGCTCAAGTGCTTTTTACTGGCTACTGTTCAGCTTTGAACTGAGCGATCCCTGGGAAACTCATCTGCAAACTTCAAACTCCAGAACTTTGTGAATGCATCTGCAAATTCACTTTAGACTTTTTAATCTATAGACCGCAGAAGATTAACCCTTTACAAACTGTTCATTTCTTAAACCTTCACAGTTCATTTCAGCTCAAATTAAACCCAAATCCATAATTCCTTCATAGTAAGTGTCTAAACAAATGTTGAACTACAGATTTATCCCATATTAATAAATATATGTAATATATAAATATAATGTTTCAG
Source organism: Maxillicosta whitleyi (assembly GCA_029822895.1). Classification (NCBI taxonomy): domain Eukaryota; kingdom Metazoa; phylum Chordata; class Actinopteri; order Perciformes; family Neosebastidae; genus Maxillicosta; species Maxillicosta whitleyi. The sequence continues at coordinate 2,007 of JAPSES010122813.1, forward strand.
AGCAGGAAGAGTGTATTTTTTTTTTTTAAAGTTTTACACACTTGTTTTTGAAGAAAAACACAGTATCATGTCCTGTTTTACATAACACAGCAAAACATAAAAACTATTATTATTTATATATAAAACTGATCTGAACCAGCTTCAGTGTCCAAACATCTGTGGCACCTGTACAAAAGTATAACATTTTAAAATGTGTTTATTTTTGTGTATTTTGACAAAATTTAGAAAAAGTCATAAAATTTCAGAATAAAAGACTGATCCTTAGGTTAGTTTTACTACAGTTGAATGTCCAAATGGGTCCAACTAGTATGCAAGGGTTAAGATCAATAACTGTGTCTCTAATGAACTTAGTACACACTGGGAAGAAGTATAATGTATACACTCCACCCCCTTTTTACAAACTAATAATTAAATTAATTCTGCTTCCTTTGCTTTAACTCAATTTCGTTTCTATATATTTTTACAATAATACAAAACATCTGTACAAACCATTCACATACACTTTTTAGTAACCTCACACACAATCAGATTTGCATTATTAACCATTTTAATATAAACTATATTATTTATATACAGTTTAAATATTTACTATGCATACAATAATCAATAAATGTTGTAATATCTCCTAATCATAATAATTACAATATCTTATTTTATGCATACATCTATGTTACATATACACTTTTCAGATAATGAACTATATTTTGTTATTATAGTGGATTTTTGCATCCTTTTAAAACACACAAACTGAAGAAGACATTTTTAAGGTTTGGTCCAGATTATTCCACAGATGTACCTCGAACAGAGAAACACTGAGTTTTTTTTTTTTATGCTTGTTCTACATTTCATTTTCTTGTAGATTTCAGTTCCCCTTAAATCATAGTGACTGTTCCTGAGCTCAAACATTTCCTGTAGGCTGCAGGGGATTATATGTTCATGGGCTTTATACATTATAAGTTTTGAGCATTTAATATGATAAACAGCAGATTTATCAGAGCCAAGTACTGTTAAGACTTAATGATGAATTTTATTACAGATCAGATATGTCTGTTGGATTGAGGAAACAACCTATCATTAAATATCTGCAAAACAAATGAGTTTGTTGATTTTAGGCAGGCAAGGAAAGGAAGGGTTATTTCATGCACAAGACAATTCAAAGTGCTTTACATAAAACTTTAAGAACATTACAGCAGGGAATCAATAAAAAGTATAGGCATGAGATAAAAAGGATTCAAGATTAAAATGTAAAGATGCAAAAAAATATAGATAAATAGACAAAACAGATAAAAACGTTGGAAGATTAAGTGCATTTGAATAGAGTTTTCATTCAGTTTAGATAAGCTTAAACAAGTTTACCCATTTCTTCAATTTTTTTACCTTTTAATTTTGAATCCTCTTAATTTTCACTTTTATACCTCGCTTGTGATGCTGTTATGTCTCATGTAAAGCATTTTGAATTGTCCTGTACATGAAATGTGCTATACAAATAAACGTGCCTTGCCTTAAAAGAAACAGTGGAGTTCTTTGGATATAAAACACCACAATATGGGACATTGAGATTGGAACCTCTGACCTCAACTAACCTTCATCTTATGGACTGTGTCATGACCGAACTCAGAACCCAAATGCAGGTATGAACAGAAGGTACAGTCTGGGGCAGGTGGAGAAACTCGGTGGTCCAGGTCAAAACAGGTCAAACACAAAAGGCAGGAAGAATAACACACTGGTAAGTCTCAAACAAACTGGGACAAACTGGCAACATACACTGAGAGGACAGGGTTTAAATACACATGAGGAGAGGGAGACAACAAGACACAGGTGGAGAGAAATGGGGAACAGGAAGTAAAGACGCACAACATGACACATGAGGGAGATTACAAAACAAAACAGGAAGACAACATGACAAAACACTAACGCCAGGGACAGACATGACAGACTGTGGCTCATTCTCAAACCGCTCCCTAACCCTACGCCCTTACCCTCCGTTTGCGCATTCACGTAGACGGCCGCCATATTAAGGGGAGTCCCAAACCAATTATCACTGAGGCGAAGTGTCTTGTCAGACCCTTAAGTAGCGAGTCTGCATCGGTGCAGACTTCCTGATGGTTTGCAGCAGAAATCAAGTCCGGACAATGGAAGAACAATCATTCAAAAGTTCCGCCTACTTCTTCCAAAGATCTATTTTAGATAAAACGCACAGTTTTATCTCCTTTCAGACTGACTTTAGGCTACATCTCAAACTAAATCATAGAACATATGAAAAATCACCAACAAATAACAGAAACTTAAACTCTGAAATTTTGTTCATCTCCATGGTAACAGTTCTTTCCTGTTTCCGGTAAGGTAGCGAGGGTCACACTCATTCGGTGTCACTTTTATGCCCTCCCCTTAATCAAGAGTGCCCTCCAAAGCTGCGAGTGTATACTCTGTTTGGAGGGACACTCGTAGTGACGTGGAAATGAGTACAGAGCGGTTTGAGATTGGGCCTGTATCTGTTATCTAAAGAACTTTTTCCACTACTCACTGGACTAGCATACTGTATACGTATTGAAGTTGTAATTTTTTTTTGTGGTGTTTGTTTATCCATTTGTTGTGTTTAGGTCAATGCTTTGTCTGTGATTAAAGCATAGTATCTGTACCTGAAAACTTACAAAAATAAAATACATGAAAAGAAACAGTGCAGATCTAAACTTTGAAAACTCTGTTGAAATGCATCTGAGAACAGGTGGGTGTTTAACATGGAATTAATTAAAGTGACTGTTTCAGGTCAGATCTGAGGCTTTCTGGGAGTTTGTTCCAGACATGTGGAGCACAGGCGCTGAACACAGCTTCTCCGTTTTAGCAAAAGGAATGCTCATCTACCTGTTTTGATCGAAGATGCAGTTTTAAGTTTTTAGGCATGTCTCTCCCTGAGGTCAAACACCAGAAACAATGTCAAAAAAAAAAAAAAAAAAAATCATGTCAATGTCTTTTCTTTTTACAAAAAATGAAGGAATTCACTTTCAACATTCAACAGGTTCTTTTAATTTGTCCTGCTGTGCTATAGACTGTCTAATACTTAACTCTATTACTGTGCAATTTTGACATCTGACAGTAAAAGAACAGTGGTACGTTCTGCCCACAGGACAACAGGGGGGCGAGCTGCCGGGCCTGGAGGACATTTACAAACATTCATTATATATCATAAACACCCCACTCACCATCCTGCCAGTGACATTTGAACTTCTTCCCTCTAGAAAACGCTCCCACTCTATTAAATGTACAACATCAACATGCCAAGAGCTTTTTCCCACAGTCCATTCAACTTTTGAACAATTTATATCTATTTTTTTTTTTTAATTTTTTTGCATATTTATCATTTGCACTTTTATATTCCTTATTTGCTCTTATTTTTTTCATCATGACAGTGTTTATGCTTCGTGTGTCTTTCAGGTCGGTGTATTTTATGTCTAATTAAATGTTGACTGCACATTGAGCTTATTGCACCTTTTTTCCAATGAGTGTGTGTGTGTGTTTGTTTTGTTTTTTTACTGCAAATGGCAATAAACTGAACTGAACACAAATATTTGAGATGCTGTTAAGTTTTAACCTTTTTGCACTTCTGTAAATGTGACTTTGCATATACATTGTGTGGAATAAAGGATAATGGGTGAAAAACAAATTCATCCTGGAATCATAGTTACACGTGGTGCAACAAAAATGCACCTTTGTACGAGAAATTCACTTTATGGGTTTTGGCTGTTGAGAGTTTTTGTCTTGAAATACAAGTGGAAGTCAGTATGAGCACTTCATGTTCAGTAGCATCAGCATTCAGATGTGGTGGAGTTTAGGAAAAATGCCTGAACATGAACAGTGTAGTGGAGAAGGTTAATCTCTTCTAGTAAATTAAAAGAAGTGTTGACAAAGTGGCAAGAGCGTTCTCATTTTATTGGAAAAAAATAAAAACTCATCTGCATTAAGTTCAGGCCGTGCAGCAGTTTTATTAAATGACAATGGTCTGGTGTATTTTGGGAACATTGTGGAGCAGATTTTTCTGGACAGGTTTTAAAGGAAATGACCTGCAAGTGCAGATAGTGATGAAAGTGAGGCCAGAAAAAACTAATTAAGTAAAGAGAGAAAGAAAATGACAGAAACTTTCTTTACTTGATATTTTATGGAAAGGAGATTGTTCTTCCTTACAAAACCCTCCTCCTCCACCATTTTCCTCATGCACAGATCATCTCATCTTAAAGGTAATTAAATTCCCCCACCCCCTCTGAGGGGTTTAGTTTGTTTGTTTGTTAATGGTGAAGCAGCAAAAGTATTGGTTGAATTCATACCAAATTTGGTTTATAAATTGTCAGTGACCCAGAATTGATATCATTACATTTTGGAAAAAGTAGGTCAAAGTTGAAAATTTTTAATGAATTTTTAACCCCGCCCATTAACTTATAATGGGCAAACTTTATCTGCAAGACTCCTTTAAAGGAATACCTTCTGCACCCATCCCGAAATAACTATCATCTGAGGTCCAACCATTTTTATAACACTAACTGTTCCAAAAGCCGACTCTGTCTTCGGCCAGAATTCCTTTCACTTTGCTGAAACAAATCTTTGGAACACACATCAGAAGTCTTTCAAACTCTCCCATCTCCCATCTATCAACATGCTGTAAAAATTCAAACACTGCTGCAACTGTTGAATCCCTTTCCGGTCTCCCATATGCTCTTGTTGTTTCCAAGTTGTTTTAAACTCAATTTTATGCTTGTGAAGAAAGATTTGACTGTACTGTTTCCTTTTATCTGTTCTCATTCGGCCTTGTTTGTTTTGTTTTGTTCATGTCTTTTGTCTGCTGGGACGTCTTGCCAGATCATCACTGTAAATGAGAAGCTGTTCTCAATTGATTTTACCTGGTAAAATAAAGATTAAATAAATAAATAAATACAGTTTTAGTCTGCAGCAGCCAAACTATTGGTTGAATTCATACCAAATTGACTTTAAAAATTGCCAGTGACCCAGAAAGGATCTCATTAAACTTTTGGATCAGGTAAAATGTTTCATGAATTTTTCAAATTTATTTTACTTATGATGGGTAAAGTCCATGCAAGGGGTGAGGTCTGTTGTGCCTGGCCCCACTTGTTTGTTTTTATAATTGTCATTTTCTGTCTAACTGCACTTTTTCTTGTTTAAAAAACCCTTAAAAAAAGTTGTTGTTTTTTTTAGGGGCTGGAACAGATTCATTATATTTAAGTTCATTTCAAAAAGGGGAAAACTGATTCATAAAATGAGTAAATTGCGAAATGAGCTTCGCCACGGAACAAATTAAATTTGTATTTCTAGGTCGACTGTGTAGCATCTAACTGCTTTTCCAACCAGACAGTGTGTAACACAAAAAAACGAATTGAATTTTACTCTCACATTTGCTTAGAGCAGTGTTTCCCAACCTTTTTTGTGCCACAGCACATATTTGACATTAGTAAAATGACAAGGCACACCACCAACCAGAAATGTCACAAAAGTATATTTATTGAATTGGAACATAAAGCTCAGAGGGGTGCACCAGCGACCCCTCAGACTGAGCCCCCCCGGACTGAAGTCTGTTGTATATTGTTGTATATTATGGGATGCATATCCCTCCTGCTCCAACCTGATACCTGGGGTTCATGAGTAACTCATTATGCATCAGAACTGAGGGGGTTTTACCAACAGAACCACCACATCAGAACCAGTTCACTTTTATTTTTATTTTTATTATCAAACAGAAGCAGCAGACTGTTGTTACAGACCGGATCATTGGTCTGTGCAGTTTATGGATCTGGATCACACTGTGGTCTTACAGAACCAATCAGATGAAACTGGATCATTTTCCATGGCACACCTGATGACTTCACGGCACACGAATGTGCCACGGCACACTGGTTGGGAAACACTGGCTTAGAGGAGCACTTTGTACAATTTGTTCTTCGAACCTTTGGGTCGAGTATTTGGGGGGGGGGGGGGAGTATGGGAGGAACCCCAGGACAGTACTTGCATACTTTTACGTCACGCTGTTGTGCATTTTTGGGGTCATATCATCTCCATTCAACCATCTGTGTCTGAACAAACAAGTTTCCCACTGTTTCTGCTCTTAGGAGTCCCACATCCATTCCTTAGTTTAATTTATACACAAAGAACCTCAACATGCAGAACAAATTCCACAGCTCCACACTCTACCACATATATCATGTTAGCTAACACTTTACAGGCACGAAATATAAAGGGAAGGGATTCAAGCCTGTATTCCTTATTAGTGGGGTTTTTTAATTTTGTATACAAGAATGTGAAACATGTTTATTTTTCTAAATACCACATGAAATGTAAATTGACATAAACATACATGGTAGATACTGTACATACATAAGTGATTTTATCTTTCACTATTTAAGTGTATTCACAAAAATGCTTCCGTGTAGCATCTGACCTTAAGTTCTTATCTTATTCTGCAGTCTTTCTCCATTCTTGTTGCAATAATCATGCGACAAATGTACTAGTGAATGTACAATAAAAAAAAAAGTCACAGACGTTGTTAATCTTATATCAAACCACCTGCAAGAGAACAACAAGAATGATGAAAGAACGAGTTAACTAAATCAATATTGTTATCAGTTATTAATAGAATTCTGCAGGTTCTGGAACGTACAGACTGTTCTTTCATTAGATTAGGATCCCTTCTGTTGCACAATAATGGAGAGAACAAACCAACAAAGCAGAAAACTAGTGGAAGTTTCATGTGTGGTAATATCAATTGTGCGTTGTGAAAGTTTGGAGAGTAGGTTGATAATTTGTTGAAGCAGCTGCCTTTTAAAAGAGGTAATAAAAACAGTTTTTCCATTCCTTAAGAGGTGTCCGATCTTCATGATACAACAATCTGTGTGTCGAAGTGATTATAAAATGACTCCCTGTGGACGAAGACGTCTCGTGTGTGTACTGTCTCTTATGTCCGACCGGCTGCTGTTTAGGTTTTCTGCGTGTGATTGGGGTTTGTTCTCCGACAGTAGCAGATGGCATTGAAAAAATGACAGTGGCACGCAGCCCACGGGTCACAGCATCCGTCCTGAGGCAAACAGCTCTGGGTCAGCTGAGAACAACGGGGCTTCACCGGCTTCGGACGCACCTTTGGAGAGGGGGCGCTGGGGGGGACGGGAACTACTTTGGGCTTCTGGACAAAACACAGGAACAGAGAAAGAGGATGCATGAGTCCACTGTGGTTTTGTCACAGTTTATGCGTTACTAAGTATTACTATTTATTTATTTTATTTAACCTAAAATCTAATTCAGACAGTGATTTCTTTTACAAGAGCGACCTGGACAAAAGGTTAGCAGCACACGCTGTAATGAAAAACAGGTTAACAGATCAGTCATGACAGAGATATGTAAAAACAGGCAATAATTTAGTAATAGCAAGAATTTGACATAATGGTTTATAAAAAGCGGCGTTAAATTGTCTGAATGAAATCACCATCAGGGGTGTCAGAGTGCACCATGCTGACACAATTTCACATAATGTACTGTGAACTTCATACTTGATGCTGCTAATGTACTCTATTGTTAATTTAGATGGACACATTGTTAGGCTGATCCTCTATAATATTATGACCATTGACAGGTGAAGTGATAATAGTGTTTATTAACTCATTACAGTGGCAACTGTCAGCGGGTAGGATGAAAGAATCAGACTCACTGACATACATTTACACCCTACAATTTGATATTTGTTAAATGGATTAAATTATTCCCAATAGTCTGTTCTGTTATCTTTTCTCTTGATCCCCGTTGGGTAGCTCAGTGGTTAACGCCACTAATTTTGGCATGGAAGGTAACCGGTTCAAGACCCAGGTGAATCCTTGGGAAAGGTTCTTTGCGCTATACATCCCAATAGCCACAAGGGGGTGCAAGCCTCATTGTGCCGGTCCCAAGCCCAGTTGTGTCAGAAAGGGCATCCGATGTAAAAACCTCTGCCAAATAAATATGCAAAGGTGTGGCGAAAAAGCCGAAAGAAATCATCATGTGTAGGTTCGAGGGTTTGTCCAATCACATTTCACTATTATGTGTTACTAGGTAAAATAAATCTGGCTTGAGGCTCAGATGTACAGAGGCAAATGGAACTATGACGCTGCTGACATGAAGCATTGTCAATGAGTGTCAGACTCTTTATAGTTATTACAGAAACATATGTGAAAGCATAGCACGGTGTTATTTTGTACATAGCTCGTGATTTTGTTTGTTCTGGGTCTGCTCTGGTGCATGACTCCCCCTGCTGGTGAGAATTTGGAATAACAGTATTAAACCGCAACACTGAAAAATTACTTTACAGAGCAGTTGGTGACTTATATTATCCTCCCGAGACCAAGCAATGCAGTTTTGTCCTCCATAGTGGACAAGAGTTTTATTGCTTTAATTTAAAAAAGAATATCGTCAACTGCAAAACACATAAAAAAAAAAAGAAAAAAAAATTGAAAAAGTATCTGAGAACAGTCGTATATGATGGTGCTTCCAATCAGTGCAATTAATATAAAAAAGCCAAAACTTACTTTCCTGTGTCTCAGGTGGATATAGTAGAAAATCGAATGTGTTTGTTCCTGTTTTGAGTTTTGCAAAGCAGAAACTAAGTCACCGACCTGTTATGCATTAAAATGCAATTAAGTAATCTATCATTAAGTATAAAATGTTTCCTATAAGAGGAGAGTAAAGAGGACAGAATAATAAATAACACAGCCAAGTAGTGTTCCAACGCACCGGCACATGAATCCTCTGGCGCTCATACTGTCCTCTCCGTGCAAACAGCGTTCTCTGCTTGCTTGGATTGGAAGACTTTCCTGAAACAACAAATAAATGAGTGTGTATATGATTTAAGCAGTACAACAAAATTTTACTTTCCCCAGGATATCCATATGTAATTATTGACTACTGCTGCTATGAATGAAAAACTATCAGATGTATAGATGGGTAACTTTTTCCCTTCTTTCCCTGCATTTGCAGCCTTGGCTGTCAGCATAAAGCAGACTGAAAATCTGTTAACGGTTTAAGAAAAGACAAAACCTTCTTAATTTAAAGACCAATTAATTACTACCAGAGGGATAAAAAAAATACAAGCCTTGCCAGAAGAGAAACAAAGGCTATAAAATAAATGAGTGTGAATGTGATTTAAACTGTAGAACGGTATTTTACTTTTCCCTAGGATATCCATATGTAATTATTGACTACTGCTGCTATAAATGAAAAACTATCAGATGTATAGATGGGTAACTTAAGACAAAACCTTCTTAATAAAAAGACCAAATAATTACTTCCAGAGGGCTAACATAAAATATCCAAATCTTGTTTTTTTTTTTTTAAATTTTGCTGTAGAGCAACAATTCCACTGTAGTGCATGTAAAACACTGCATTAAGAACTTTGCTGTAGTGAAGAAATAAAGATGGCTTTTGATAAACTTAAAACCTGCAAAGTCAGATGCAGTTTTAGAAACTTGATAAACTAATTGTTTGTTGTACATGAAATATCGATACTGACACCTCCGTAGTGATGCACGTATCGTGAAGAGGCCCGCGACGATATATCCCTGTATCGATATTTTGAACACACCCCTACAGACCACAGTATTAGTGGTTTATTACATTTTAAAATTAGCACTATATGGGTAAAAGTATAGGATGAAGTGAGGTCGAGCATACAGAAGCAAATTCGCATCCATAGGAAAAACTATGAACATGATCATTGGTGGTCAATGATAAGAGCTGTTAACTACACACGATCATAAATCAAAAGTAAAACTGGTGATGTTTCTGTAAAATATATATAATTATTAAGAACACAGATCCAATAGTTGAATAAATGCTCCTGAAGACATATCTGCTCTGAATATCGCATCACCAGATTTGTGAATTTTGATGTATTTTTGATACGTTTTCACTGGAATGTGAACTATGCTTTACTGTCTTCAAGACACCTGCAACTTTCTAGACAAACGTTATCCTATTATTAGCTCCAGGAATTGTAGTTGTAGCAGTTAATACTGAAATATAGGAGCTGTTCATATAATCTGAATATGAAAGATCTCTGATAGGGTTTGAAGGTCAGCAGTAGTATGTAAAATGGTGGTGGGGAAAATTGTCTTAATCAAAAATCAAGATTGTTGTCTTAAAGATGTTGGATTTATGTGACCACTGGAGGGCGTATTGAGTCACTCTGCTAGTCTCCCACAGTAAAGAAAACAAACACTATGGGACCTTTGACCAGAGCATCAGAAAAGTACGACTGAGCATTAGGGTCATTCATGAAGGAGAAGATATTTTTTGATATGACGAGATTGAAGTCAACATGTCGACATTAAAGTCAAGCATGTCGAAATTAAAGTCGAAATTCCGAGAATTAAGTTGAAATTGGATGTCGACTTTACTCTTCATGGGTCGACTTTAAACTCAACATGTCGACATTAAACTCAAAATTCAAAGAATAAAATTTAAATTTGATGTCAACTTTAATCTTTATAGAACATCAACTTTATTCTCGACATTTCCAAGTTTAATTAATTTAATTAAAATCGACATCCAATTTCAACTTTATTCTCGGAATTTTGAGTTTAATGTCGACTTTAATGTCAACATGTTGACTTTAATCTCATCATAACAAATATCCTCTCCTTCATGAATGGCCCCAATGCTCTGTCGTAGAAAAGTGACAAGATGGGACGAGAACTACAAAAAAAAAAAAAAAAAAAACTTTAACACTCAAAGAACGTGACTCAGTGACAAAAGCTATATGCGATATTTTACAAAAGCTTTACAAAAAAAAAAGAATGGAGCTTGATGCTGAAATCTTAATCTTATCTTGCGCTCAGACTCAGCTGTTCTATTCTAAATAGGTCTTTGGTTCGGTTATTGACAACACAAACTGAATAGAAAACAGGTGATTTGCGGTTTTACTGCGATGATTTTCCGTCTAAAACCAGAGCTAAGTAAACAAAGCTATAATGTAAACTATCAGCTGAGGTAGCACATGACGATTATACTTCATATATAACACATGAGCTTTATATTTTATTCAGTGAGTGATACAGTCTGTGAAAATAGCGTTGATTTATTAGTGGTTTTAGTAGATGTGTGTTCTGGTATGTGACTTCCTAATGCTAGTGAGAGTTTGGAACACCAATACTGTGAAGACCACCTTTAAGCAAATCTCAATTGTTTTCCATCTAGGGAGCCAGACAAGATCAGCTCCAATGTTTGACATGAAGATAAAAACAAATAAAACAAGTGTGATTCTCAGGGATATGAATCTGAGAAGTTACAGAAAATCCTGTTGTTTTGGCATTTACAAAAACTCAACAGGAGTAGTGGGAAATATGAAATTCATCGCTAAAGTCATTATGGTGCAAGATAATCCGAGTTAAAAAATGACATTTGACTTGCGTAGAGGCCTCTTGTCATGTTCCTGTTACAAAAATAACAGCTGCATTGTATCACAGGGTTACAATGTGGTTTGAAGTGTGACATGGAAGTGTTAATATGTAACACATGGGTTGAGGCATTCAAGGATAAATGTCTGATTTATAAAGACTTTCCTGCAAAATTACAAGGGTGAAAATCTGTTAAAAAAAAAACAAAACAAAACAACAAAAAACAAGAAAACAAAAACATGTCTTTGAAATTTACAACCTCATTAGTTATTTGGCTTTACCATCACATTCTTACAACACAGCAGTAACACTTATGTTTAATGGATGAATTCCAATAAAAGTGGTATATTATATGCTCAAGATATTTATGACAAGTTTCATGCATTATCCGCCAGTCGTCTAGTTATTTCCCTTTACTTCTTGCTTGATTATAATGATTTTTTATTTTTTTAATCGTTTGTTACTCACTGTTGCTTGCAAAACAACCTGCCTGAAAACCACACATTTCCCCCCCTTTTATTTCAAATATGCAAAGAAACAAAATAAAACAAAAACAAAGTAACATTTGAATGAGCAGAATCTGTCTTCAAGTACAAACAAGTCTAAATTTGCAGGTTTGAAAAGGAGTAGGAAGATGTATAAACTTTTTAATCCTACCCCTCAAATACTTCAAATAGTTTTACTTCATTATTGATAATTTAATTAATGAATCAAATAACATACATTTTTAATTTAGCATTCAACCGATGTCTACTACATAATACAATAATTGAAATATGCACAATATTATCATGGCAGTACATATAGGCTTCAACTGTGTTCTTCAATAGTTAAAGTATATTTATCAATACAACATTATCTATAAACAGCCCTATAGTTTATATTATATTAACTTCTGTACCTGGCAAAAAATCAATTCTTTATCTTTAAAAAAAAACAAAAAAAAACAAACAAAAAAAAACAGAATTATATTTAATATTTCTTTCAAAACCACACACAATTTGTTCCAGTTTTATTCAACAGATGATAATACAGAAACGTTTTACTGTAATTTAATACACTTTATTAACCTTTAAATTCCCCTTAAATCATAACCACCGTTTCTTTCACAAAACATTTCCTAAATATTGGCCGGCAGCAAGTTGTTCTATACTTTATACATTAGTGGACTAGATTTAAACGCCACAAGGTCAATGAGTTTTAAAGTTTTAGATTGTAAAAATAATGGATTCATTTCACAAAAACCAATATTGTAAACAATTCTTATTGCTCTTTTTAACAGTAAAAAATAGTTTTGGTAATGAACTTACATATGTATTTCGTAGTACCTCCAAAAAATAACTTCAACAAGGTAAGACCAATGAATTATACAGAATGTAAAGTGATTTTTGATGCAACATCTCCTTTATTCTGGCCAGGACTGAGATGCTTCTGGATAGTTTGTCTTGTACATGTTTCATGTGAGGTTTCCAGTTATTAGCAATTATTGCTCCAAGAAATTTGTTTTGGTTCACCCTTCTATATCTACACCTTCTATTTGTACCTTTATCTGATTATTTATTTTACATTTACCAAAAATCCTGATTTTCCTTTTATATAGATGTATTGATGCCTTATTAAACTGATTAAGTCCTAATGTTGCTGTAAACCCTCACCAGTCCCTAAAATTTCTGTGTCGCCTACGTCACCAATAACAAAAACTGCACTTGTTCATACACTTTACATACGCCATTAATTAGGGATGCACCGATACCTGATACTGATATCGGTATTTGGGTATGATATTGAGCTTGAGTACTTATGCTTATATTTGTGAAAATATTCCAATACAACTGCACTGATACCACTTACGGCAGCGTGACATTCGCAGTTCACTGCAGCAGGTGATGATGATTTGTTTTTGCTTTTCCCTTCCGGTGCCACTGCAGCGAATCACCTTCGCATGTTGATTTGGCAGGTTTTTTTAACAGTGGATGTCCTTCCTGTCACAACCAGGCTTGGAACCAGTACAATGAGGCTTGTGCCCCCTTGTGGCCACATTGGGATGTACAGCGTAAAGAACCTTTCCCAAGGGATCACCTGGGTCTCAAACCGGCCATCTTCCGCACCAAAGTCAGTTGCTTTAACCACTGAGCTACCCAGTCGCTACATAGTTCAGTGCAGCAGGTACAGAGGAGTCACGTCAGTAGTGTGTGTAAATAAATGACGGAGACAAAAGTAATGCCGTTTTCCAGTACTGGCAGACACGTACCCAGATGGAGAATAGCACCAGGAACTATAGCAGTAGAGGATGTGTTTAAAGAGCAACTGTGTGAGTTAGTGCCAAACTACTCACATATTTATGCCAACTACCCACATTAAATGTCAGTAGCAGCACTTTGTTCCAGTCAGACTAATGATAAACACAATAAAGCACATTTTCGGCAAGTACTCAAATGGAAGTACTTGTATTTGTACTCAGTCTGGAAAAAAGTGGTATTGGTGCATCCCTATCATTAATGCATTTTATAAACAGTTTAGGCCCCAACACTGGGAACTTTCTTCATAAAACCATTTGCTGAGTGTTCTCAGAGTGTTCATTTGTGAGGTTTTACTACTTCCTTGTTTCTGAACATTGTCAATTTATACTAACAAGTCAAAGGAATTCTAAATGTACAATAAACATATTTGTAAATGTAAATGTATGATTGGTAAATTTATTGAGGCTGTAAAATTCAATGTACACCTGTAAACTGGAACAACATGCACAACAGACTTTACCTCAAGTTTGACCTAATCCTCTTCAATTTCCTCACTTTTCAAATGAATAATTTAATTTAAATTGTAAAAATTTTTTTTTGCTGTTATTACTTTTTTTGTTTAAGTTGGTTTAAGTTGGATGCCTATATGACATTATACAT
>JAPSES010122875.1:0-16314 GCA_029822895.1 Maxillicosta whitleyi
CGGGTCAGGCTAAATCCAGCAGGGTCAGGGATTTAGACTGGATTTATGTCCTTCTATGACCAGCATCATTGTTCCATGGATTCCCCAAAAACTCTGAGCAGGAGCCCCTACAGAGCACAGAGTGTTAATCCCTGCTGGCTCCCACATTCAGAGTTTACTTGAAGCCTTCTGGCGTAGAAACACAGAGGTCTGCACATGCTCACACTCACATTTTACAGACACAAACAGAATTATGTCTGATTAAGAGGTTCTGCAGAACAACTAACAATGTTTTGCTGCAGAGCTTGGTTGGTTAGCCTCAATTTGCCAGTTTCTTTGTCGTCATTGATCAAAAATTCAATCACTACCTTTCAGCAAACCAGAATTCTGTTCTGACGTTTCGTTCTCTGAACACATTTTTGAAAGTTTAGCCTGTGATGGAAGATTTTGGCAGCTCATAGATGTTTCCTGACAGACCGGAGGTTTGACAGTTGATTGACAGCTTTAATTACCAGTTGTTGTCAACATTCCATCAGACTTGCTGAACTCCATTGAGGCATGAAACATCCTCTAATCATCTGTCTAGGAGAAAAATTGTGGGGGGTTTTTTTTTCTCGATTATTCACTTAGAAAGACAAACTGGAAAAGCATGGACCTTCCGCTATCTGGTTGAGCATATTAAATTGGATTTTTCCTGTTTGAAACTACCACAATTTTTAGGATCAGTTTTATAAAGGTCCTTGCCCAAGGGCCCACTTGGGATTCGAACTGGCAACCTTCCACACAAAGTCAGCAGTGTAAACCACTAAACCATCCAGAAACAGAAAAAAAATGAAGAAAACGTGACTTTTTCAGCGAAATCTATCATTAATTGACA
Organism: Maxillicosta whitleyi; assembly: GCA_029822895.1. Lineage (NCBI taxonomy): Eukaryota > Metazoa > Chordata > Actinopteri > Perciformes > Neosebastidae > Maxillicosta > Maxillicosta whitleyi. The sequence continues at coordinate 857 of JAPSES010122875.1, forward strand.
TAAACCCAGTGTGTCCATCCACTGTCATTAATCCAACTCCATGGGTTTTATTGGTCTGATATCTGATGAACATGAAAATGTGAAGAACTGTCTTTGACACCAATTATTGACATGGATTGATAAAATGAGGGAATCAACAGGTTTTAAACATCATAGATCAGTAGATGGTAATCATTGTCGGCTGCTGTTTGTTTGTTTTAGGTCAGACTTCAAAAGTTGTTAATTTTTGCATGATTTTTAAAATTTAGACCCAGATGAATTTTAAAGTTGCCTCCATCCTGATAAATCAACTAGATTCTCACCTGAAAAAATCTAATATCTAGTAAAAAAAAAAACAAAACAATTAATCTAATAAACTCATGTTAATTTAGTTTCACATTCAGCCAAATCTCATCTGCAGTGGGCGGGGCCAGTGAAATAATAACATAATAATATATAAATGATGCCAACTCCCAACTGTCCTCTATGTTTAAGAGCGAAAATGTTTACATCTACCAATTATCCTTTAAAATAATGTAAATAACATGAACAAACTGACATTTATTAATAAAACTAAGCGTAATTTTAACAATATTCTGTCTCTTATTTACATGTTCATATACATAAAACATGTAATAAAAGATTATTAGAATATTAGTAGAATTACACTTGACACATTTCAAAATGTTCAGAAAGGACCTGGAAATGTTAACATTTACAGAGAGAAACATTTGGAATTGTGAATATTTATATGTTATTCTGATAGTATTTGACTGATCTGACCCACTTCAGAATAAATTAGTCTGTATGTGGAACCAGAACTAAAAGGCTTAATATATTCTGTGTCATTTTTGTATTTCACACATTCATCCCAAGGGTCAAACTGGATCCATTGGCCCCCAGGCCTCGTGTTTGACACCTCCACATTTTATTATTTATTTTGAATATGCAACAACACCAGTAATCTTAGTCCTTTCAAGTAAAACGAGTAGTAAGAATTCATGGAAAAAAAACAAAACAAACAAAAAACCTTATACATATATATACAAAGATTATATACAAGACTTAATTTACACATTCCAAAAGGAGTGGGAGGAAATATAACTTATTTAATCCCACCCCTTCCCACACAACAGTCTGTCCTTTAGCTTTCTGTCAACTTAATATATTAAAAGTCAAATCCCTTAGATCTTTTATCAGTAATGTTTCTTCTTTAAGTTCCATCCTTCATCATTGCTGCAATTGGAGTCAGACTTGACTTTCTTCATCCTCAAAAGGTGGTGAATAAATATTTAACATGTGGGAACATTCGCTGTCATCCAGAGAAAATCGGAGTAATCAGTAGAATCTGCACCTTCAGACTGTGTGAAAGACCAACAGCGCATCTTCAGTTCACGTCTTCCCCCGTTGTCGATTCCCAACCCCCTCGGGAGCAACCTGCCACGCCCCCTTTTGTCCCACTGAATACCCCCAGCGCTGTCTTTTAGCGAGGAAGTCAGGCTGAGAAAGACACTGGTTTGACCCCCCCCAGGCTATTGTTGTCATGTGAGAGTCTGACCCCCACCCCCTGCCCCTTCTCTGGGTGCTTCTGATTTACATGGTCATTTTAACCAGTGGGTTTTATGGACACTTGAATTCCAAACTAAACCTGAGTAAATATTGTTCTTAAGTGCAGCCGTCCCTTTGTTTTCAGATGACACTGGTCCATACTCATGCTTGGTCCAGTTTAAGCTGTTCGTGCACATTACAGGCAACAGGAATACTGTTTAAACACAGCATTTTCATGCCCTTATCTGAACCTTCTCTTCCATTTGTTAATTTTAATTCATTTATTTAACAGTAGACTCATTCATTTGTAGCTTCGGAAAGCTGTCAGCACATGCACACATCCAACCTTTTATTGAAAATCATTGTTTATATATTTTATTATAACCTTACATGCTGGTATAGAGTTGGCCTTTTGTATATTACAGTACTTATTCTATTCTATTCTAGGTTAGAATCATAGCTAATTTCAGATAATTCCTATAATAGGATGGGATTAACATTCTTGCCTCAAATAGAATAGAATAAAACAATGAAAATCAGCTTAGCCACTGTGTTTCTGTTTGTTTCTTTCAAATGTTTAAAGTGCAAAAATAAAAAAAAATATTACTCTTTATTACTCATTAATATATTTAGATCTTACATTGAAATATCAGCTTTTTCTTAGTGTTTTCTTCCTATTTTAACATCTTGAGCTTATGTTGAAAATAGATAGGTGCACTTTTTAAATGTTTTATGTGTTGGATTTTTGTCATTTGCTGTGTCTTCTAATCCTGAGATATGAATGGGTCAATGTAGTAAAAGCCTTTCTTATTGGCACAGACTGTTTCCTGCTGCTTCACTGGAGCCAATTAAAAAAAAAAAAAAACACGGTGATGCATTGGATTTTACTCGATGAATCAAATCAAATGATCACTGTCCAGGCAAAAACTGTGACTTTGGTCAAATTTCCACAGAATATTTCAATCTTGACTGTAGTTTTTCGACAAAGGAACAAAGCATGTATTCATCCATGCATCGTACTCTTTTCCTTAAAGAACATTCTTTGAGACCCATAACAATTTTTTCCTCTGCGGGGATCGGTCTCAGTATTTCACAATCCTTTCACAGCTGCTTCATTTCCCTCACTGACAAAAGTTCTAGTCGAAAACATTCAAATGGGTCTTTCTGAAAGAGAAAATGTTGAGGATGGAAGTGAGAAAAGAGTTTGCTTCTCAGAAAAAGACAGACGGATGAAAAAGTAGGTCTGGAAAACTGTAGAGGAGGAGAAGAAGAGCAAAAGGGGGAGTTATTGACATCCCAGAAGCAGGAGAAAAAAAGAGGAAACGATGGAGGCGAGGGCAGCTTCCTGACACCGCCTGGCTTTGTACGCCGCAGCTCGGCCGTATGCTAATGCCAGTTATGCTAATGCCTCTGTTCTGCGGACGGTGTTAAAGTTAAAGGGCGCCATTCAATCACTCATTGAAGATGTGGTTGTGAATTGGCCTCTCTTCATCTCAGCATCTCAAATGGGCCATCAGCGGGCTATCAGGGGCAATGGGAGCCGAATAAAGAGGGCATTACGATAAGTATGAAAGCCCCCTCTTATTCAAACGCCCACTGAGGTTACAGGGCGCGAGTGGACCCCGGGAAAGTGGCCCTCGATCAATGCACTTCTGTGAGTAATAATGCTATCTCAATGCCAAGTGTGTGTTTTGGGTTTCTGCAATTGGCCGCCGGTTGCTGCTGTCAGACGTACTTCTCTGTCGGAGTGGAAGTCGTGAATGCGTGGAATGTTATGTTCGTGTTCGTGCGTGGAAGTGACGCCCGGTTTTGCTGCAGACGTCACAATCTGCGTTTCATCATCTGTGGGGATTTAAAAGTGTGTCCCCGTATCTGAGTATTTGATCATTGCATCATCACTCAGCCTGTTCACGTGAACGCCAATACTCCGATCATTTTCGCATTCCTGGAGTTATCAGGTTATTAAAGTGATCATGTAAACAAGATAATCAAAACAGTGTTTTCCAACCTTTTTTTTTGGCTCATGACCCCATTTTAACATCACAAATTTGTGGCGACCCAAAACCTTCAAAACAGACACTTTTATTTGTTAAAATGAATTTGTTTTTCATGTAATAGTTTGCTATGCTATGTTGAAAATAATCATACATTTTATACAATATTTAGGGTATATAATGTATATAATGCAACTTTTTGGTGTCTGCTCCTCAGTCTTAGCAGCGCCAGGAGGGCCAACAAATCTGTCCATTCTTTGTTGAAGCGGGCAGGTTGAAGCTTAGTAACACACATGGTCACATGATCAGGTCAATCAAGATATGTTTTCTCAGATATCATGTATTGCATTTTATTTGAACTGTATTTTTTTTTTTATCAATTACTAGTAATTTCAGGTGAACCCATCGTTACAAAACACTGGGATAATCCAATAGGCTTTATCCAATAATGGCAGTTATTTGATTAGAAGAACTCAGATCAACACCCCTAGATCACTCCCCAGTACTATGATGTCTTCACACATGTATACGGGTTAATCTGATTTATTTCATTCTTTTACCTCTGGGCACCTGTAAACACTCTTAAAAATAGTAGAAAATGGAATTTACATAGTCAAATGTGAGTGAAAGGCTTAAGTCTACCATCACTATGTAAGTACTTCGATAGAAATCCAATAATGGACTGGAGCATCTAAATGTAAAAACAAAAAACTGGGTTTTTCAATTATTGCATGTCTTAAGTGCTTGTAAATGCATTAGGTGTAATTATTCCAACTATCCAATTACGCACAGATATCAGATGTTTATGATCATGTAAACAGGCTCAAGGTTATGCTGATGATACCCTATTATACTTATCCATATATATAACATAGATATACATTTAATTTTCCTTGTGGTCAGTTTCAGATGCTATATCTCTTTCATAACTCATAGTTTTAGTTCTTGTTTGTTTAGTTTGCATTGTTATCCTTGTAAATCCAAACTGGACTGACTGTACATATCCTGGCCAAGGAAAATCTAATCCTCCCTTTGTCCAGTAATCCTAACTTGGCTTTACTCCCTCCTAAATGTTGTCTATAGTTAACCTTTATTAGCAACGTAGAGAAATGACATCAAAAACAAATACATTTTAGCAAAAAAAAAAAAAAGTCTTCCTTTTGAATGTATGGGGTTGCCAGAAATTTACGACGTTAAAATGGGGTCAGGAGCCAAAACAGGTTGGAACCAGTGGGATAGTCCTTCCAATTGTTCCTGTCATTGTCATAAACAGGTGCAGTACACCAGAATGGAGTCACAATCAAAAATCAATCTCCACAGCCATCAAGCTCTGCACTGAATAATAGAATTCGCTTTTTTTGGCAGCCTACATAGTCAATACTGTTGTGAAAGCAGCTGATGGCACTGAATTGTATTTTTGTGTCTTGGGTCGGGCTTACAACCAAACAAAGGGGCATCTCATCAAATTTACAGGTGGATAAAAAGCAAAAACTAATGGTTGTTTGAGCTAGATGGCACTACGAACTGAATAGCATTTAAATGTTTCCCTTTTATCCTTTTTCTTCTACAGATGCCTGACCAATTTGACCAGACGGTGGTTCTGAACCAGCTCCGATATTCGGGAATGTTGGAGACAGTGAAGATCCGACGCACCGGCTTCCCCATCCGCAGACCTTTCCAAGACTTCTGTTCCAGGTTGGTACTGTCAAGCAAAGTTTATTTATACATCACCTTTCACAGACAAGAGAAGTCACAAAGTGCTACACAAAAGATAATAAAACACTAATAGAAAACACAAATAAAATTACAGTCACAAAAAAGTATAAATTAAAATAACCATGATGGTCATATAGTAGCCCTTAATCTATTGTTGTTAGAATGCCTGGAGAAGCAAGTGAGTTTTTTTGTTTACTCTTAAATACATCCACAGACTCCAAAGAACATAAAGAGAGCGTGGATCATTCCAGACCCTTAGCGCAAAAACATGGGAGGAGCAGTTTATTTGATCTAGACAGTTTATTAAAGAGTTTAATTTCTGGGATCTCAGAGGCCTTAAAAGAGCAATACTGTTGGATATCATCAGCAAATAGATGGTAGGAAACATCAACAAACTCCTGGACTATCTTTGCTAGGGGAGAAACAAAACCAGGCCCAACACAGAGCCCTAGGGTACTCCGCACAAGTCAGCAGAGTCAGACAGGATCTGGTAAAAATACTTAACTTACTTCATTTGACCTTGAAAGGTCAAATGAATGTCAATTAATGTCTTTGAATATGTGATTGGAATACAGGAGCCTTGAAAACATAAAAACTATAGATTACAGCCTCCCAGCTCATGACCATGAACACTTACACCAGATCTTCTTCATCCTCGTCCTTTCAGGTATAAGGTGCTGATGAGGGGCTTCACGATGCCGGACGACCCCAAAGGATGTTGCGTTCAACTGCTGCATCTGTACGACAGCAGCAGTGCAGAATGGCAGCTCGGGAAAACTAAGGTGAGGGACCAGACTTCCACTGCTTATGTTTATATAGAGCACTGACAGGAAGTCATATATGGACTTTGATTTGGGTTCATGACCTTTGACCTTGAGTGACTTTGAAGCGTCAGACTCAAAGTCAGTAATGTTTTCATTTCATTAGTGTTTCTGAAATTACTGGTTGGATTCATTAAAAAAAAAAAAAAAAAAAGATGTGTCTTCCATGGTACAGTGTCCACATAGTTTGTTCACAGTTTTGAGGAATTTATATTTTTACATTTTCCATGAATTTTTTTTCAATATAAAAAAACTTGTATTTACCTATGGTCCATATTCTGATGGTTTATAACATGTAAACAGTTGCAGATATCAATATTGTCCCAAGTGATTGCCGATAGATGTCATATATGGACTTTGAATTAGTTGAGTTCTCCTTTAGTGAAAGTCCCGCCCACTTTTATTGTTAGATTGATGTGTATCCAGACCACAGGACTGGAGAATAGAACAGAGCCTGACAACCTCACACATTCAACTGGGGATTGATGCACATTGAACAGATGCTGTCGTACAGGGCGGTCGGTCCTATTTTTAACCGTTCTAACAGATTCATGCTTGAGGATGTGTGCCCTGTAAACGGTTTTGTTAAAGCTTCATAAACCTACAGGGGGGAAACCCAGATCCTCAAAACCTTTTTTCTATGCCCAGATTTGCATTTCTTGTCTATTACGGCTGAAATACATCCTCCTCTGTTCAGCTCTCCACCGTATAATTGACTCTGTCCTGTCAAACCCTCCTGGTCGTCATCCCTGTTCTCCTGGATAACATGGAATATGATTGGACACAGACTTGTTTAGCCGCCAGAAGATGCCGATCCATTTTGGCTGCTCCCTGCTCCCCTCAAGGCTTAATTTGGATTTGTAAGCCTTGACAAATCCGGCTCGGAGAATGTGTTACCTGTGTGTGTGTGTGTGTGTGTGTGTGTGTGTGTGTGTGTGTGTGTGTGTGTGTGTGTGAGATCATGAATAATTGAAGTCCAGAGCACCTGAAGCGTGGAATCCAACAGTTATTGGATTCAGGCTGCTTCCTCTCATTGAGTCTATCACGTTCTGTTTCCACTACAGCAGATCAGGTTGAGTGTGTGTGTGTGTGTGTGTTACTGTGGGGAAATGACAGATGGGCGACACAGATCTCCAATCACAGCAGGACAGTGTGATGCTGCAGGAGGTGAAGATACATCCACTATATGGACAAATGTATACAGGTTGAATTCAGGTGTTTGTTTTCTATAATAATAATAATAATAATACTTTGGATTTGTATAGCACCTTTCAAAATGTGTGTGTGTAGATGTGAGTGGGTGCATATGTAGGTGTGTGTGCCTGTGGAAATTAGCAGCCAAAGGCCTCCAAGAAGAGATGGGTTATAATAGGGTATGGGATACGAAACAATAATGACTGATGTCAGAATATAATTTTATCATTTCACCATTAAAACCCATGTAGTTTAATGCATGGAAACATTTGTTTCATGTTCAGTTAATGATATATTTGTCTGAAAACGTCACTATTTCTTCAGTTTTCTTCATTTTATATATAATAACCCTCAATTTTAATCTGAGCTTTTATGAACATCTAAATAATTAGTAAATGAACGATGTAAAGCCTGAACCATTAAATCATTGACAGAAAATATCAGTTCTTTAAAACTGGAGCCTTTATTGGTCCTTCTGAACAACCAAAAATTTTTTTTTCCAAATATCAGTTTCCATGTATGAGTTTCAATTTTGTGTAATTTTTGATACATCAGGTCTCAAGACTCAAATATTATTATTTTTGAGCAAACAAAAACATAAATAACACAAACTTGTGTAATAAATTGATAATTCCTTTTCTAAATGGTCAAAGTTCTGCCTCCTTCCTTATTCATGACAGTCTTGCAGTGTCACTGGAAAGGCCTCTGGTGAGCGAATTCCTCCCCCTGATGGATTATCCATGTATTGTGTGTATCTAATTGTATACATCAGGGTTTTCAAGAAAAAACATGCTACAGTGACTAAGAAGAGGGCTTCAAAACTCATGTATTACATATGGTAGGTTTGGTGTTATAGAGTTAAATAAGGAAAAATACCAGATTTTTGCTTGAAAAATCCCAAATAAAGAAAATGATAATGCAATAAATGGTGATAAATCAATGAGAAGAGCATGTATAAGACAGGGTTAGATGGAGGGAATTGATTCGCTGTGATGGCCCCTGAAGGGAAAGGCTGAAAGGAGAAGAAGAAATCAATGAGAAATGTTAAATATGGAGAAAATCTATTTGGGAACTGTCACAAAAGCAGCAGCGGGTGTTTAAGGGTTAAATTCGTTGTTGGTGCGTCCAGTCAGTCTGCTGTTGTGGGATTGACCTCCTTTGTGACGCTGCCTCACAGTCAGATTTACACCGAGTCGGCCTCCGCTTCCTTTCATTCGACACATGTCCTGGCCATTGTTCAGGCGTGTGTTTTTGTCTTTTTACAGCCTCAAACTTAATTTCCTAGAAGTGATGGAGACCCACTGCCTTGTGTTTTCTCGTGACGAGGCCGATCCGTCACAGCCAGCGATGCTCCCCATAGAGAATCCGAGTGAGCCGAGGCTTAGCCTGGCTTTTGTGTAGCTCTAATTAGCATAGTAATGATTAAAAAGGATTAGTTGTGCGATTCATTGGCATGTAAATGCGTGCACTCGTACAGGAGGCCTCACCATGTGTGCACGTGCGCTTCATGTCTGAAGTTTAATAAAGTGTGTGTGTGTGTGTGGGTTGGTATCTGTCACTAACTGAACATAAACCCAGTGTGTCCATCCACTGGTACTGATCCAACTCCATGGGTTTTACTGGTGAATCAATGTTGGAGAAGATGATGGTGTTTCCACGGTAACTACAGAGCCTCTGAATGTCCAAATATGGTCATATCTGATGTCCATGAAAAGTTGAAAAACGTTATTTTACACCAAGTATTGACATGGATTAATAGGATTAATGGATCAGAAGTTATTAGATATTAAATTAATGATATGAGCAGTTTAATTCCTTTGGAATGTAAGTCATGTGACAGATCTGAGGGTGTTTGGTATCAGATTGAAGGAATGAATGAAAGTGTGCTTGTGCTCATGCTCAGACATGTAGTGCATCTGTTCTTGTTAATTAACCTGCTCATTAATGACGTCCAAATCAGCCAAACTAATCTCATTAATGCTTTACCACAAGGATCCACCTCACAGTCTGTCTCTGGTTTACCATCAGAGGAACACGCCGTCCTCCTGTTGCACCGTCACATTTCCCCACCGTCTCCAAACGTCCCTTATCTCATTTTCCTGCGTCCCTGATCGGATTAAGCCCACCGGCCTCCACGGGCCCACTCCCTCCATCAGTAGGCGACAGATGCATAAGTGCTTGTAATGTCAGTCCTTTCACACAGACATGTAGTGAAATCGCTCATCGCCACGGTAACAAAAGCAGAGGAGGATCTGGGTTTGATTTATGTCGAATGCTTTGTTCAGTCCAGTTGTTCTTGTGGAAGTCTGTTAAATGGTGATGTTGGAGAAAAACGAGGCACCGTCTGTTTATTTCAGTTCACTGACACATTCCATTCATAATGTGTGAAAGTGTTTCACTAAAGAACAAAGTTCACAGCACTGACACATTTACAGCAAATCTGAACTCTATACCTGCTCTCTCCTCTTTCCTCTCCTCCACCTCTTCTCCTCTTTCTCCTCCTCACCTTTCTGTCCCTCCTCCCCTCTCCTTTTTACTCTTTTTCTCTTTTCCTGCTCTCTCCTTTTTCCTCTTCTTCCTCTCCTCATCTCCTCCTCCCCTCTTGTCTTTCCTCTCCTCCCCCTTCTGTTCCTTTTCCTCTGCTACTCCTCTTTCTCCTCTCCTCCTCCCCTCTCCTCTTTCCTCTGTGCCTCCTCTTCCTCCTCCCCCCTCCTCTCTTTCCTCTGCTCCTCCTCCCCTCTCCTTTTTCTTCTGCTCCTCCTCTTGCTCCCCACTCTTCTCTTTCCTCTTCTCCTCCTTGCCTTTCCTCTTTCCTGTGCTCCCCCTCTTCTTCCTCCTCCTCCCTTCTCTTTCCTCTCCTCCCCCCTTTTCATCCTCTTCCTCTCCAGGTTTTCCTGCGGGAGTCCCTGGAGCACCGTCTGGAGAAGCAGAGGGAACTGGAGGTTCTGAAGGCAGCCATGATCATCCAAGCGCACGTCATGGGTTACATGGCCAGGTAGGACACGCCCCTGGGTTCTTTTTGATTGACACTTGGCTGGGACACGCCCCCTTCCCATCTTCATTGGTCCATTTCTTCTCACAGGAAGCAGTACAGGAAGCTGCTGCAGTGCATTGTGGTAATTCAGAAGAATTACCGGGCTTTCTATTGGAGGAGGAGGTTCTTGCTGGTCCGCTGGGCAGCACTCACCTTCCAGAAGCGTCTGCGAGGCCAGCTGGCCCGTCGGGCCTTCATCCAGCTGCAGGAGGAGAGGAGGAGGAGAAGGAGGGAGGAGGAGGAGGAGCAGCAGCGCAGGAGGAAGGAGGAGGAGGAGGAGCTGGAGAGGTGGGTCACCTTTAAGGAGCAGGTACAGATGTTCTTAGTTTTGATGTCACTTTAAGGTGTACAATTTTATTACATATGTAGTTTTAGTTAAGTTTGTATTAAGATTTAAGGTAAGGTAAGATAATAATATATAATATGTAGTTTTCATCTTATTTGTGAATTTGACTAGTTTCAGTTAAGTTTTTCTTAAGATTTAAGGTAAGACCTTACTGATCTCACCATGGGAAAATTGCAGCCTTTATAGCAGCAAAAAAAAGACAACAAAGCACTTAACAGGCAGAACATTTTAGCGAAAAACAGCAAGTAGAAAAGATTATGTTATTTAAGTGATATTCTCTATATATTTAGAGTGAGTGAGTGAGGTGACTCATAATTTATATTTCTATGATAGATTTAATAAAATAAGAAAAATAGTCATACATTTTAATGATATCTATACAAATTATGATCTGTTAGATAAGTGTCGTAAGATTAGTGAGTTTCATATATATTTTTGCCTGATTCACAATACCATAATGCAAGTTTTCATTATTTTGTGTCCTGAAAGCAGTCTAAATTTGGAATATTAAGTGTTCAGTTATCAGAAATATAATTTCATGTTCCTCTAAAAGACTGATAAATAATGTTTACGGACATGGTTTGATCCATCCTGTATGTCTGTGTATTCTGTAGGATTAATGCGATTATGATACCATTATCAGATAGGATTTTTTTAAATTTTTTTTGGTAAATGATCTGATAATGTCTGTTTCTGTCTGATGTGAGACATTCTGTTTGTGTTTGTGCAGAGAAAGGCAGAGGCTGGAGGCTGAACGGCTCGCCAGAGAGGTATGATGATGATGATGATGATGATGACTTTATGCTGGGGAGAGCTGACTTTTGTGAGAAGATCTTAGTCTGTATTTTTTGAAGTACTGACAAAAATTATTTGGTAAAACCTGATATTTAGTATCATGATTTACCAAACAATTATAATATAAGATGTGCACCATTTAATGAGAATTGAGTAAGAACTAATCCCAGACTCATTAAATCACTGGATGCAGGTGAAGTTTCATCTTATTTTTCATTTTGATGTGTGTAAACGCATATGATGCAAAATTTTTAAAATGAAAAATTTAGTCTGTGTTCACTTTGTAGCGAGTTGGAGACAGAGCCCCTTATTTCACTGACAAAAACATCCACCATTTCATTCAAATACACACACTGTCTGTGTATGCCCTGGATAGATTTACACATAACTATACAAGCTGGAAAAACACAGATAAAAATATTAATTAAAAAAAAGAACCCAACAAATACATGGCAGAAACACTAGTAGAACACTTCAAAACAGCACTATCATTGCTATGTACAATTATTTTTGAGAATTCACCGCTAAAACCTGACTAAAGCCCTGCTAAAGGTAATAAAATCCTCTATGTCTCTCACCGACTGCTCTCTGCTGCTCTATACTCCACCCACTTGAACAACCAGAAAGAGCCGGAAAAAAATAATGTTTGGATTCTGTCAGTAGCAGTTCCACAGTTACAGTAATTTAAAGACGGTGGGTGTAAAATTGTGGCGCTGTCACAGTCATCCTAAAGGGGTAAATGTTTTCTTCTGTTTTTTTCTTCTTCTCAGGCTGAAGAAGCCTCCAGGCTGGAGGAACTGCATCACGTACAGCAGCTGGATTCTCTGGTTTTGTCTCAGTCTGTGGTTGAAGTCACATCGGCGGCTGCTCAGGTGGAGCTGGAGTCATCCGAGGTCATAGAGGAGGTGTCGGAGGAGGTGTCGTCAGAGGAGGATGCAATCAGGCCCCATGAGGCATCTCAGGTGGAGGAGATCCTGCGTCTGGAACGGGAGATCCAGGCCCTCCAGAGGCAGAAGGAGCGCCAGGAGCTGTCCTTGACCGAGGCCTCCCTGAACCGCCTGCAGCGCCTCCGTGACCAGGAGCTCCGGCGCCTGGAGGATGAGGCCTGCAAGGCGGCGCAACAGTTCCTCGACTCCCTGAACTTTGACGAGATCGATGAGTGTGTGAGGAACATCGAAAGCTCGTTGGGAGTCGGCGAAGCGGACGAGAAGGAGAAGGAGAGCCGAGAGAGGAGAGGGCATGACGAAGAGGAGGTGGACGAAGGCTTTGGTGCTGACGACGAGGCCTTCAAAGACTCGCCCAACCCAAGTGAACACGGCCACTCGGACGGACAGAGGACCAGCGGGATCCGAACCAGCGACGACTCATCTGAGGAAGACCCGTACGCCAACGACGGCGTGATCCCACCGCTTCCTCCCACCGCGCTGCTCCACCAGCCACTGCCATTACCCCCGGTTCCCCCCTCGGGCTCTGCCTTCTGCCACCCGCAAGCGTCATCCGAGGCCCAGTCCGACGACCTGGTGGAGCTCATACCTCCAGACGAGGACTCGGACTATGACCAGGACGACTACGACGAGGGCGCCATTGTGTCCAGCGGCAGCATGGCATTCTCCAACCCCCGCAGTGGGCAGTGGTCTCCGGACTACCGCGGCTCTGTGGGGACATACAACAGCTCAGGGGCCTATCGCTTCAGCTCGGAGGGGGCCCAGTCCTCGGTGGGTCTATGGGAACGTTTACCCCTGGAATGTTTGGTAGAAACGCACTGAATGAACAAAAGTCTATGGAAACATTGAATTCAAGTGTTTGTTTTCTAACAGGGTCTGGGATACAAAACATTAATGACTAATGTCAGAATAAAGTTTCATATTATGGGATGGGCATTCCACAGGGCGCTCGCTCCAAATACAAATTCCAGACTTTTTCAAAACTAATAAATGTATGAATGAATGAATAATTCACAGTAAATTATGTTTTACTGGCAGAAGCATTTTCAATTGAATTGAATTTTAATTCCATTTCCATTCCATTTATTTGTAGAGACCTGTATCAAAAACAAGGTTTTACAGCGTCAAACAACAGTCAAACAGTAGAAGGAAGTTAATTAATGTCCTGGACATCCCCCGTCCTTAGACCCTCCTTCTCAGCAGGGAAAAAATCCAAAAACCCAGTGAGAAAAGAGAAACCTGAGAACCACAGTGAAGGACAGATCCACTGCCATGGACGGACAGACTGTAGATGCACCAGGACTGATGGACAAAACCTTTAAAATCACACAAACAAATTTCACTAGAATCCTTCCAGTACCGACGAGTTAGTGAAATCAGAATTATTATTTTTTTCATGTATTTTTTTTATCTTATGAGATTATATGCCTTTGAACATTTTTTCCATATTTTATTAAGACTTTCACACAAAATTTCAGACTTTTTAAGACTTTCAAGACCTGCACAAACATCCTGATTCCATTAAATTTTAAAGAAATATTGATGTTTTTATCTCAAACCAGCATGAACAGGACATCTAACAGCTGTGGACGTGATGTGTCCCAATACTGTCCATGTAGTTCATTTTAAAAAATCTGTATTTTCATGTTTTTTCTTTGTTAATTTATGTTTAATTTGGTGATTTTTTTGTTGTTGTTGGGGTTTTATTTTTTTTTACACATTTTGTTGATTATTTTGTTCATTTTGCTCATTATTTTTTATTATTAGAAGGAAAAATCTCCCATTTAAACTTAAGGAACTATTGATGTTTTTGTCTTAAATCCTCATGAACAGGAACATCTTACAGTTGTAGACATGATGTGTCCCAATATTTCTGTCCATGTAGTTTAGAAACATCAATATCTCCTTAAAGTTTAATGGGAGATTTTTCTTCCTCAGTGAGATTTGAAGAAAGTAGATGGTTTAATGTGGGGGAACAATATTATTTACAATCAGAGCAGGAAAGATATTATACAAATTTAGAGGAAGAACATTTAAAATCACAGTTATGGATAAAAAGTCTAACTCTGTATTGATAAAAAATTAAGTGGAAACAAAGATAACAATTTAACACAAACTAACCAATGTAATGATAGTTGTTAGTGTTTCGTATCAAAGACACTGTTAAAAAAAACACCTGAACTCAACATGTCCACATACATTTGTCCATATCGTGGATTTATAAATAATCCGAATGACTGAATTTACCTTTTACATGTAGTTTTATCACTGTTATAAAATACACTCATGTCTGTTTTATTCCAGTTTGAAGACAGCGAAGATGACTTCGACAGGTTCGACACCGATGATGAGCTGTCGTATCGTCGAGACTCTGTCTACAGCTGCGTCACTTTACCTTATTTCCACAGTTTCCTCTACATTAAAGGTGAGTCACAGATCAGCACTAGTCTTTCACAAACTGTAACCTTTGACCTCTATGGGGCACACGTTCATTCCAACCTTTGACTTTGACTCAACAAACCCGTTTACACGCACAGTAAAACTCAGATCATTTTATAATTTGTGACCTAAGTCTGCGGTTTGTGCCACTGAGAATGGGATCCCTCAGGGGACTGTCTTGGGTCCCGTCATTTATTGATTTACATGAATGCATTTTCAGATGTAGGTCTACAGATCTACGCTGATGACACATTTAATTTCACACTAAAACTCTGATCATTATCTGCTTTCTGGTTCAAGGTGGGGCTGGGCGATATGAGGAAAAAAATTATATCACGATAATTTTTTTCATATGAGACGATATCGATATGTATCACGATATATATCAAATCGGTTTTTGTTAAGCTTAAATTTTCTGTTACTCATACATTAGTTGCGAAGACATCGGGAGATTGTTTTTGATTTAAATATTATAAATATCTATAGAAATCAAATCCATTATTATTAGTAGTAGTAGTATTTATTTGTTTTCTATCAAATGTTGAACTTGGAGCCCATTACTGAAAATGTACAGTTGTTGGTTGAACAGGACAGAGCGGCACAGCCAATAACCTGGAGGGGGCGGGGCCTGAAGTGTCTCCTGTGCAT
>JAPSES010122904.1:0-11649 GCA_029822895.1 Maxillicosta whitleyi
CCTGTGTGTGTGTTTTACCTGCGTGTGTATTACCTGTGTGTATTTTACCTGTGTGTGTGTTTTACCTGTGTGTGTGTTTTACCTGCGTGTGTATTACCTGTGTGTATTTTACCTGTGTGTGTGTTTTACCTGTGTGTGTGTTTTACCTGCGTGTGTATTACCTGTGTGTATTTTACCTGTGTGTGTGTTTTACCTGTGTGTGTGTATTACCTGTGTGTGTTTTACCTGTGTGTATTTTACCTGTGTGTGTGTTTTACCTGTCTGCAGGGCCTGCTGCTCCTTCAGTAGGTTGAGCTCCTGGACTATGTCCTTGATCTGTTTCTGCAGGTCTTCAATGGCAGCATCGTTTGTTGTATCTTTTTACAACATCACCAGAGACAAATGCAGAGAAGGTAAGACTAACGGTAATGTGTGCATGATATTTTTATTTATTTATTTGATTTTTTTGTTTTCCTAATACAAACAAACAAAGCGTGATTGAAACAAAAAAAAAAACAAGCTCAGAAAAGTACCAAGCACTGCAATAACTGTTTACGTACAAACATTTTACATTAGATTTTACATAGATTACATCAGAATAAAGTGCGTTGTGCACCATTACGACTAAAACAACACAGACAAGAGTCGACAGAGAATGTTAATAGATTGTTTTAAATCAACTGCCTTCAGTGTTTTTGAAGGAATGAATCCAAGCGTTTCCATAATTTCAAGAATTTATCAGATTTGTGGTTGAGATCATGAGTCAGTTTGTCCAAAGGAAAAATGGCTGTGATTTAAAAAATCCACTTATGATCTGTTACGACCTGTGCAGAAGACTGATGCAGCAGGACACATTTTTCCACCAAAAACAAGGGATTTAACATCTGTATCATCTGATGTCCATCTGTTTTTAATGACATTTATGTCTTCATTATATGTATTTTTTAAGTTCACAATGAATGTGTGTTGTACAACTGTTTTATGTATGTTTTATGGGACTACAGATGAAAAGTAGTATTTTGACTAATTGTGGCCTATTTACATGGGTGTATTTTTATTATTCAACAATGTTCATAAATATACACAGTTACTATCAAATAGACTAGTAAATAAATAAATAAAAAGATTGTTGAAGTCATTGGGAACTGTTTGCCAATGATCTACAATTGGTGATTTACAAAAAAGTTAGGTTTATTATTTGATTTAAGGAGGTTTAGCACAAAGAAATTCAATTTTAGTCAGATATGTAGACAAGTCTATGTATATAGCACATTTTCAACAATGAAAACTGCTGTATAAGGATACAGATAAAAATATATATATGTAAATGATGTGTGACTCCATCTGGTTGTGTGAGATGTTACCTTTTTTCACAGGTTTCCTCCTCGGGGGCACCTGCTGCATGGACCAGTTCACCAGTAGTAATACTCCCAGCAGCACATAAACACCTCTGTACTCCATGCTCGGACCTTTTCAATGAGACGGATTCAACGTGGAAGCTCGCAATTTATCTCCTCGTGGCTCTCTGGTTTTCTCACACCCTCCCTTTCATCTGTGAGAACTGGGAAAAAAATACTCAAGTCCAAAACTGCCATTTGCAGGAATAACAATCCAACCTCAGGAGCCGGAGAGGATGGCGTACGTCTCATCTGGCTCCAGACTCTCTGAGGACACGTGGAGTCGGACTGTTGAACAGGACCAGGCCTGGAACGCAGGTGGAGGCGAAGCCAGACAGTGTGAACCTCAGGTAGTTATGACACAAACCTCAGCAGCTTTAATCCAAGTTTATGGGAAAAAAAAAAAAGAAATAAACAAACACTGACTCATCTGTTGTATCAAGGCCTAAACATTTTGGTTACAGTTTATGTCTTGGCCTTAAGCTTAAAAAACAAACGGCAGAATAAGACTTTTCTTTCCTAAATGTTGGCCAGAACTTAGGTTGGAAGTCATTAGTTGCTGCTTCAGTTGGAAAGACTTGCATATTTCCAGGTATTTTTTGGCAGCAGAGGATGAAGGCAATAGAAAACACATCAATCATGACCTATAATACCTTTAAATTATCAGAGGATGCACCTGCAGTATTGTATCTTGTTAAAAGATGCGTTCAATGTATTTATTTTTATCATATAATAATTTAATTTTTTCAGATTTCTTGTGAGACTGGCTATGAAGAGCAGTTTGTTTTGGACCCGTCTGGGCTCAGACAGTGAACACACCCAACGACAGTCTGAAGGAGGAGTGGAACAGATCCAGAGTCACATCTGGTCCTTCAGTGAGACTTTGACTTTACAATCCTCAACTGACACGTGGCAAGGACAAAAAAAAAAAAAAACCCCACACAGAAACACTGGACTTTTCTGCACTAACTTCACCTCTGACTCAATAGAACAGTGGTGGAATTAGAGCTACTCTTCATTTACTCCAGTATCTACATTTTCTGCAGGATTACATGTATACTCCACTACATCTCAGAGGCAAATCATGTATATTTTACTCCATTACATTTGTCAGATTGCTAAAGTTATTTTGCAGTTTACAGTTTTTTTGACCCAGTCTTGTTGTGAAAACTACTTGACACCAAATGTGTTGATTTTCAATGTCTGGGATGAACCGAACAATGAAATGTTCCAGAAAAATGTTCCTGATTTTTCCTTTTTTTTTTTTTTTAAGAAATAAATAGTTCTCATTGTAATTATGTGATTATTTTATAGAATATGATGCATTATAAACTACAAATAATATAGTTCAAATGAACTCAACCATAAATATGTATACGAGTAAAATTATTTATTTACTTTTCACATAGTAAAAAAAAAAACACACAAATATATGTTGGTTAAAAATGTTGATGGGTAGTTACCAAAAACCCTAAAGGGGCTTAAAAAGTGGCAACCTCCAGATTCCAAAGATTATTTACAAATAACTGTAAATGTATTGAATATTAAAAACACAAATAAACCTTTTCCTACACAATGACTTTTTACTTTTTCTACAGTGAGGCTTAGAAGACCTAACTTTTACTTATTGAGTATTTTTGTGGCATTGTAATAGTACTTTTACTGAAATTAAGTATCTGAATCCATCTACCACAGCTGTGCCCCCTCCCCCTCCAAGATGTTACTTTAATAATGTTATTTATGTGCAATGAATATACTACATGCTCTTCTTCATCCAAGACATAAATTGTCTTCAGTAAAACAATAACAGACAAATCTAAGCTTTATTTACAATCTTTACTCCAGAAAACCGGTTCTTTTTTCCTAAACTGCTGCCATTTCCAATTACTTTGACTGAAAACACTGAATCTTTTTTGTTTTTTTGTTATCCGCCCATTTCTGTTTTTTATTCAATCATCATATTTCAATTGGAGCAAATAAAACATCACGCAGACCACTGAATTTAAAAAGTTTTATTAGAAAATTATGTAAATATAGAACACAAGCCTAACCGAGGAATCCTACTTTCTGTCTTGTTTTTCCCAGACTCTCCTCCTGTTTCAGCAGATTCATGAGTGGAGCGTGAAGGGCCTTTCCCACCCGTTTACCGGCCTGGAAACAAAAAAAAAAAAAAAAAAAAAAGGAAAGGAAAGGAAAGGGACATGATTCTGTTAACACACTGCACCTCCTCCTGAACAGAAGGTAAAATAAGTTTGATTGACATCTGAGACAGGCCCCTCCTCCTGTGATTGTTTTGGAAAAAGCTTTGATGATTTGACCCCACCCCTTCCTTTGTTTTTCTTGTATTTCTTTGGCTTTTCTACTGATTTCTCCAATTATTCAGTGACAATAGATGAAAAGCGACATTTATGTGTGTGACATGGAAGCTGCCAATAGTTTTTGTGGCTAAGTTTGATTGCATTGACAATACTTGTATCTTTCATCTGAATAGTTTCTTGAGGTTTATAGTTTTCAGACTCAGCTTTGTCATCATTAAAACAACAATATGTGATAGAATCAAATATAGTCACTCGGGTCTCGCTTTTGTAGCATGGAAGATGAAAGGATAAAAATATTAAAAAAAACTAAAAAGGGTAGAATAACAACTACCAAATAATGTGCAAACAAAAAAAGGTGTTGCCAGGCACAACTCACCCAACAGTTGGACATTTCCCAGACACATTTTTAACACAATCCAGCAAAAACTAATTCATGATAATATTAGTAAACACCTACCATATCAAATGTAATGCCTTTTAAAGATTTTTTAAAAAAGGTATTAAATGCGGATTTAAAATGCAAGACTGTGTTTAACAGGATATATTTTCACAAAATACGAACTATAGTTAAAAACCCAAAAACTGCAACTGCTCCCATTTGACATGTATTCAACCTAAAAACAGTTTTACATATATGATATAAGAGAAATGTAAAGTAATACAGTACAGTCGTTTTATGCTAATGTCTCATCTGCGGTGAAGGGGAGGCAGATGGTGGTCGGGGGTGGGGGTGGGGGGGTGACTCTACTCACCTCTGTCATCTCAAAGATGCTCTCTGGGTCCAGGCTGCCTCCTCCCACCTTCCTCAGGCAGGTGACGGTGCCCTTGTGCGTGACAGAAATGATGAGGCTGGCCACCGAGCAGGCTTTCTCCTGCAGAGTCGCGTCCACCACATGCCTGTGGCCCACCTGCCGATAAAGGGAAACAAAACGGGTGAAGAACTACAGTGTGTTTTACTGAAAATAGTTACTACTGAGTATGAGCAGATGGGAAATGTTAAAGTGTTCATTATTGAAGCATAAAAGCGGCTTAAACTGATCTTATTTTGTACACAATTCATAAGCAGGAGAACAAATAAGTGCAAATGTGTCAAATCAGAAAACACATTTCAGATTATTATATCAAACCACAGTTTAAAAACATATTCTGACGTAGTTTAAATGTTGTTGGAAAAGGTAATACTTTTGAACTTGTACTAGTGAAAACAAAACCTGCAGCTGTTAAGAATAAGAATGTCTTTATTGTCATTGTCACAAGTACAATGAAATTAAAAGTGCTTTCCAGTCAGTGCAAACAATCAATAAATAAGGTAAAAAAAAAAAATTAAAACAATAAAAAAAGCCATAGACAGTAATAACATAAGTGGCATAAAGGCTGTAACCGTCAAGTATCAGAACATGAGTTATAATGAATGTACTTTATGGAGCTGAGATTACCACCTCTGCTCACTAATGCTCGTGTCCTTTTGTCTTTTCAGTTAACCATCTCCTGTGAAGATTTTCTGAAAACCTTTGAAAATGATTCTACTTTTAATATTATAGCAATAATTGCTTCTGCATTTGTTAAATAACCCAATATAAAACACCTATAATTAGAATACCGTTTAATTAATGTTTAATATTATCGACAGCAATGATCATGGGTCTCATTCACCATCGCAAAAAATAAGATAGAAGGCATTGTGTAAGAAGAGAACATATTTTACTATCATGATTATATCAGGAAATTAATTAAAATGAGGGACCCTTGACTAGATACAATAATGGGTGTCATATTGATGAAATTATTTTGAGCCACTGATTGTATTGAAAGAAAAATCATTGGATGAATATGATAATAACTGTGCATCTGGAAACGCTGCCGGATATGAACTTACCTTACACAAGGTTACGATACATGGAATATTTTCTACATTGAGTCTCATGCAGTCGTACGGATCGTCTGACAGCTCTATTTCCTTTCCTCCCTCGTCGTCTGTTGAAATGTGCACTCGGGGGATTCTGGTGTTAAAAGATGTAAGATCTCATGTTGGTGACCTCCTTTTATACAACACCAAACACAATAAACTCACAAAGCTCGTCATAAAGAGCCCGGAAAAAAAAATACTTGCAGGACATTTTATGCATTTTACCTTTAAAATAACAGATTAAATATGTTTTGGATGCATGAAATGACTGAAACAATAATTATGTTTATGTGAAACTGTATTTTGTGATTCTAATCATCTGTGACCAATGTTTTCTCTTTTTAATGTATTTGATTTTATTATACATAATATTGTTGCTGTTGGGGAGAAACCTTTTATGTTCAAAATGATTATTTTTTTAGGAAGCTGGAAAAATTATGTATATTCTTAATAAAGTAATGGATTTAATAGATGTACTAGTCACAAGCCTTTTAACAGTTTTCATTGGTTAAATATTTCGAAAACCACCAGGCCAACATGAAGCCTGACCAATAGATTACATTACATTTAGCAGCAATAAGATCATTTTATGACAAAAATAAATAAATAAAAAAGGATTTATGAGGTTTCCGCCTAACAGTGATAATATGAAAGACCTGAACTTCACTTAACATTTTTTTCCTTTTAAATATGTATAGTTTTTAAGTGAAGACTCCAAAAGATTAGCAACAGCTGAGGCAGAGCTAGTACTATAAAATATGACTTACTTTGTGTTAAAAAGAGCTGCTTTGATGGCTATGGAGATGGCGTCATACAGGTTCCCATCACATTGTAGGAGCTGTGAAAACATATTAGTTTGATATTTCACCTTAAAAAAGACCAAACAGGTTTTTAAAGCAGCAAAATAAGAATAAATACATACATAAATGCTAACATTATTTCCCCTTAATACTTTGACAAAATGACTCACAAGAACATCCACATAGAGGGTCCAGCAGTGTTCTCCTGCACTGATACAGAGGCTCTTCAGATCCACACTGTGTTTGTTATTGAAGACTTTGTAGAGGGTGTTACTGAGCTCTGTCCCCAACTCCTCACCTCCTCGCCCCTCAAATTCAGGAGTAGCATTTGCTGAACTGGTGAAAGAAGATGACAAGGTGAGGATTGAGTTAATAACAGAATCAGGCACTGACTTCAAATTCAGAAGGCAGTAGAAAAGACCTGAGGAGGTGAATGAAGATGAACTATCAAACATGACATGACCAACTTTATGGTGTTATGATGCCTCTTAGTTGGGAGAGACGACACAATACTACCTCCTGGTGGCATAGGCGTTTTCTAAAAATGACCAAAAACTGTTGCTGAAGTGTTTTAAATAGATGCTTTTGTTGTTGCAATTTCATTTTTTTTTATTGTTTCTGTGTTTCAACACTTAATCTTTTATTTTTCCATTTGTTTATATGATGTCTAGTTACAATATATTGACAATTAATTAAGAAATTATATCAGATGTTACCAGATCCATGACTTAATTATTAGTATTACTAGTAAATGAATCTGAAATATGAAAAGTAAAAATAGACATTGTGCAGTAATTGCTCCTATCAACTATTTTTGATTCATATCTTAACTGCATTAATGTGTAAGCTGCATTTTACGGTTTTGAATTTTAACATTTAACTATGCTGCTTTTTAGACTCTCTGGTATTTTTTTTTTTTTTTTACCTCTAGCAATGGATACTATTTTATAAGGTGTTGGAAGATCCATGTACTTCTAAAAAGAAGACATTGTGCAAGCGCATTTTCACCTTTGTGGTAATGCAGTACAAGTATCTTGAATAAGTAGAAAGCAAAAACAACAATGTTTACTGTATCTCTGAGATGTAGTAGATTAAATGTATACAAGTACAAATACCACAAACTTATACTTCAGTAAATGTACTTAGTCCTTTAAATACTAAGTGTATCCTGAACTTTTTATTATTATTATTATTATGACTATAAAAAGGTTAGAAAATGTACTGTGAGTGAGTCCATTTGCCCATTTTTCCAGAGCTGTTTTTCCACAGATCTAAAATCTAGTAATTATTTACAATTTACTGCATGTTATAATTCTGCTAAAACAGCTTCTTCTCCAGCCTCTACTGCCAGCATGAATGAAAATACAAAAATGACCCAATAAAATCTATAAAGGAAGACATCTCAGGTTTCAGAAACAGTTTGAATTTTTAGTTTTAGTGTAATTTTGAATTACAGCCATTAAAATGTCACATATGCAGGGTGCGTCAGTGACGGCATGTCAGGTTTTAAAGTGCTAATACCTTCCACCATAGGATAAAAGGCATCATGTTGCTTTATTGAACTTACCAATCAACAAAGAACTCCAAATAGCCTTCATCTGGTAACATGGGTCTTGGTTTTCTGATTTCTGCTTTAATCCCGACTAGAACTGCTGTGTGCCCCTGAAAATACACACAAGACAAAATACAGTTTTAGTTAGTACAGTATTCAGTCAGCCTTAGAAATTATACAAATGAAGAAATACAAGCAATGGGAGCAGTTACGTGTACGCTCATTTGCTTCAGATCCTGGATAAAAACATTACCAGTGTGATTTTGGCTGAACCGTCTGTGTTGGACACCACATCAGTCTCTATCTCCATGTGTCTGTAGTCTTCACAGCCTCTTCCATCCACTCTCAAATCATCCTGAAAAGAAAAATAAACCTGTCAACATTAGAGTTGCCAACTGCTAGCACCGCAGCTAGCTTTCGGCTACAATATAACATGGATAAATAACATCCATTTCATTTTCAAGTGTTTAGCTAACATGAATCGGTGGATTAAATAAAGTTGCTACAACTTACTCGTATACCGTGTAAAATGTACACCTTTTCAGCCTCGCTAACTTGTACAGTTGCCATAATGTCAGACGCCGCCAAGCATGTGTTTACGTCGCTTTTTTACTACGTCATAGCTTCTTCTTCTTCTTCTTAGTTCTTTTGCTGGTGTTAAATAATACAAACCGTCAGGCTGATACTGCCACCTAGCGTATCATCCTATGTTTGGCAGGATCTAGTTTAGGCTACAGACCTGAGATATATTTTTTAAATAAATAAAGTTATTCAGTATATTCTGTTAAACAAACCGATGTTTACTTCTAACATCATTTAAATAATAATTTAAAATCACAATTTACCTTTTTTTTTTTTTTTTAGCTCATCAGTATATCTCGGACTGTCTTCTTTTTTTTTTTTTTTTTTTTAAAGAAACCATAAAAATCTAAGGAGAACATCCAACCTCGTCCACCCAGAGCAGCCAGTTTCAATCACTGACCAGGATTTTAAATTGTAAAAACGATCCATTACTGTACAAACAAAACATCGGATCGTGAATCTTTGTACAAACCTCACCAATTCCCATCATCTAGATGAGATGATCATTCTGCATAGAATTCTCGTGTCATCCAGAGACTGTGGATTATATCTTATAGATACATATCATATGCAGACCACTGGTACAGATGCAGTGGACCCTGGTTCTGACAGACTCCAAACTCCAAAAGGAAGAAATGCATTTGTTAAACGTCCCCGTGTTTTGTCTGTCAGGTACAGTTTGGTGACAAACGAGAAGACAAACTTGATTGCTCAGGTTTGATGGGTTTCAGTCATTAGATCACTGCTAAATTGAACATCTGTGAGACATTTTGGATCAATAGAACTGTGTTTCTCCATCATCAAAAAACACCAAGAAAATGATTCACTGGACAGAATAATAGAATCCATACCAAAGAGGCGTGGAACTATTTGGAAAGTCCATTTAGATTTGCTCCTGGAAATCCCAAATTATGACAAAATAGAAAATGATGGTGCAACTCAATAGTTTAGAAGTTTTAGGCATATCACACCCATCATACACAGTGAGAAACTAGTTTAAAAGATGCCACCAAATAGGGATTTTTTGCCACATGGATTTGTGACTAAAAAGTCAAATGGTTCTTATTGATGATGAATTTTTCGCCACTATATCTATGTAACTATACATACAAATCTCTGTATTCTGAGCTATTGTCCACTTAAAAGGTCGTAAACACGTGCACTGAAGTGTTGTCTTTATTTTTTGATTTTATTTTGTACAAAAGGTTAAGATTTAATGAACAGATGGGATACACACACACACACACGCACACACACACACAAACACACACACACACACACACACACACACACACACACACACACACACAGTACAACACACAGTTACATGTATTTTTGTAACTGCAGCCAATAGTAAGCAGGCAAGGAAGCTCCACAAAAGAATAATAAAATACACATGGAAAAACGCAGACATACAATCACAAAAAAAGGTATAAATCACAATAAACATGATGGTTATATAACAACCCTTAATCTACTGTGGTTAGAATGTCTGGAGAAACAAGTGGGTTTTAAGTTTACTGGTAAAACAGAAAAACAAATAGCACACAAGGTAAAAAAGTATGTATAAATGTATAGATTACAAATAAAAACGGTACCTCTATACACAAAAAATAAATTTATTTATGCGTGTTTTTATGTTACTTCTATGCTGTATAAAATCAGATTTGAGCTTTGACAATGAAAAAAAACAAAAACAAAAAAAAAAAAAAAAAAAACTGAAACAAGTGAAAACAAGGAGGGATTATGCGTATCAGTTTCGGTAGAGAAAGTGGAGCCTGAGAGACCAGACCCAGGGCACAGCGGTGGGACGGAGACTTCCTGGTTGGTCTGCGTTTTGTTGTCCCGCTGCCCGCAGAGCTTTCTGGACCCAACACTGGTGGAAGTACCGTGGGGGAACTGGGCAACAGCTCGCCTTAAAGCCCGGTCTTGGCGTTAACGTACGAAAAGGTGAAGTAGCACCGTGTTCGAAACCGAAGCGGCGGCGGCGGAGAAGGAAACGGAACCTGGGAGCTGAGAGCAGCCGCTGTCCGCAGAGCAGTGAGGTTAGCCCGGGTTGAGCTAGCACACGGAGCCGCGGAGGAGCAGGAGACCCACGGCGTGTTTTTACTTCACACGGACTCAAAGTACGACTGGACTCCGGCAAACTTTGGTGGACGAGCCCGGAGAGTGCGAGGTATGTTGTGAAAACCTGTGGAATAAAGAGCTTTTAAGTGTTTTTTTACTATAATATGAAAACCACCGGTTTCATCAGCCATGAACCTCTGGACACTGACACATCCTGCTCCAGATGACACATGTACTTCCTGGTGTTACAAGAGCACTTCCACCAAGTTCAGTCCTCATAGCCTTAAAATAATCCACAATATCCCCTCTATTGATAATGTCAGAGGTGAGTTATTCTCTAGTTGAAATTACATTGAAATCAGATCATATATTGTATGTATTATTTTGTTTTCCTATTAATTTAACTACACTTCCTCTTTAAAAAAATGTACTTATTCATTCTAATATAAATTATTGGAAAGGAGCAGGGTGAGGAAAATATATAATAGGCTACCTGCCACCTTTCTTAAAACATCTGCTTACATCAGATAAGTTGCCATTACAGCTAGTGCAGTAAACTGTTTACATGACAGTCGATGAAAATAAACAGAACCAAAATCCTTAAGTAAAAGTATTTAATTAAATGTTTTTATAAAGATTCTGCATTATCTCCTTATACAGCCTCTTAAACTGAAAAATATTAGTACAGCTCTTCTCTTCCATTGCCAAATAACAGTTATGCACATGTGCCTACATGGCTGAATAGTCATCTGAAGAGTTGGCTTGTGACCGAAGGGTCAATGGTTCGATTCCCTGGACTGACAGAATGTTGTTGGTTGATGTGCCCTTGAGCAAGGCGCCCAACATGGCAAGCCCACTGCCCCTAGCATGCAGGGTGCGTGATGCATGATGATCTAGTGATGGGTTAAAGGCAGAAGACAAATTTTGGTGTGTGGTATATGTTTCCGCGTGTAACAAACTACTGACAAAAATATTCTATTCTATTCTATTCTATTCTATTCTATTCTATTTTATTTACATTAGATTGAACACTTGGATGTTTAAAACT
>JAPSES010122915.1:0-16310 GCA_029822895.1 Maxillicosta whitleyi
CAATATAAATAAAGTTTAGCTAATTTTTTTTGCGCGTCAACAAAAAGAAACATAAGAAAACAGTATTCAGGGAGTAGAATGGCATTTCCTATTTATGCCACACTAAACCATATTTGCTGTAATATTATATACACACATTTATAGGAACAAATAGATCAATAATCATGTCAAATCTCATGTCTGACCTGTGTATGTGTGGCTAAAGCTGACAAATATTTCCTTCATTTCTCTGATATGACTCATAATCAACCATAAATTAATGAACACGGTGTGCTGGCGACGCATTTACACTGTTACATAATCAATAGTTCTCATGAAAAGTGAATTAATGTGTTGAGGTTATGAAATAGCTGGGGTTTGGAGCTCATTTTGGTTGTGAAACTCTATGTGTGTGTGAGTGCATTTATGAGTTCCCCGAGGCTACGTGTTTCTACAGTGTCATAAAATGCATACACACTTTCCCAGAATGCACTCAGCTCTCTGCACCACACCCTCAGGTGAGTGTGCGTTTGTTTCGCCTCAGTGCACTGGAAGCTGCAGCTTTAAGAACAAATACAGGGCTGTGGCTCGGGCGAGTCGAGGCGCTGCCTAGTCCACTAGTGTCAGAGAACATGGCTTTCACCGTCATTCCTCACTTCGACACCTGAGGCGAAGTTTAACACTGACTGTGCTGAACACTCAGTACATATGACTCAAGTGCCACGTAAATATAATTCAAGTAGTTTGATGCCTTTGGGGTTGATTTGTGTGTTTATAAGTATTGTTGAAGATGTTTCGTGTTCAATCTGTGGGAGCATAAATGACGTGTTAACCCTTTAACCATTAAAATTCAACTTGTTCAATAGAGAAAATTTCAAAACATGCTGATAGAGTAGACTTTGTTCTTCGCCATAGACGTTTGAGCATGCTCAGTTGACCCCCTGCCACCTGTGTAATGGGGGGTAAAACATAGAGCAGTGAGTAAGTGAGACTGACTCAATATAAAAATAGACAGTTTAGGATTTTTCCCCCCTTTAGTCTTTCCCTTGTCATTTTTAGTTTTTATTGTTGTTTGCAGTGTTTTGCTGATTTTTTTTTTTAGTGTGTTTTTACTGCGTTTTGACCATGTGCCATAAAAACAGCTGGACTGATTTATGAAAAAAAAAAGCCAAAAATAAAAACTACTGGATCAAAATTCAAATCCTAGTTCAGTTTGTTCCAGTTCACAGTTCATGTTCAACATCCTAAATCTTTAATTGATGTACATTCTGAGTGGGTTATTTAGTAAAAACCTGTCAAACTTCAATTCCTCTCTTTGTCTTTTTCTGTTTTTCCACCTGTGTTGACCCTAAAACACACAGTAAAGCAAAACCACTGAAGAAAAAGTGAAAACATAAGCACATAATCAAAACAGGTTTTATGAACCTGAAACAGACACAAAGGGTTAAAGGTTCAAGGTGCTGGTGTTGATGCAGGTTGTAACCAAGTGATAACCTCCCCACTCACTGTCTCCTATGGTGGTGCTAAAAAAAAAAAAAAGCTAAAGGCTTTTAGTCAGAGCTTATGTCTATTTTGTTTATTCAAAGCTTAAATTTGGTTGGATATTATCTCTGATCCACTTAAACACAGCAGTTGACACTAATGCACATTAACATTGATGCCACATAAACAGAAAAAAGTCCATTCTGAGCTAATGCAGAAATAACTCCTTCTGTAGATATAAAAGTCATTATAATGTAAAACAAACACTGATTCTTAGTCTAGATTTTTGTCTTAATAAGGCTTCCTTTTCCAAACTTTGTATCAGGACCCTAAAATGGTTGCAGAACTGTTTTTATTGGATTGTATAATACATTACTGGCATATGAAATGTAAATTCATTTCCTGAAATTATGTATCTGGGAGATATTTAATGGCTTGTGAAGGGCTGTGAATTAAATGAAACTATAAAAAAACAAAACAAAACAACAGGTACCCAAAAATGTCCATTGTTGTCAGAAAATAAGTCAAAGTGATGTGATTTTAGAAATAAAAATATTTCTAATAGATGACGTCAAAACAAATAAAAAATTAAAACCACAAAAGAAGCCCAGCTGATATGACACTGGTCATGTGACCTGTAAATAAAGTCAGCGCAAATCAATAGTTGTCAATTTTTTTTATTTTATTTTTTTACAGTGGATTCCCGCCTGAAATATACTTGTTTTTAGTGAAGTACCCCCAACTCTCACTTCAGCATATTTTAAATGTATATCTATATTTTCAAAACTTGGCAAACAAACAAAGCATATTTAACTGTAATACATGAAAATAACAAATTCTTTAATGTAAAAGTGCCCCCTTTCATTGATAAGAAAAATAAATAAATTGGTCATTAATTAATAAATGAACCTTTCATCAACAAAAAATAATTACTTTACTACTCAAATAAACTCATTTTGAATAATATTCAATTTAAATGTTCTAAAAATGTTACCAAAGCTTAAACAAAATGATTGATAATAGAACTATGATATTAATATATTTATTGGGTTTTATATTTCAGTATTCATTCTCATTAATTATTTTGTATTTGTTACATAATGACTTAATTATTTTATACAGAATTTTCAAGTACTCCCTGAACATTTTCCAAGTACCCAAGCAATTATTTATATTAACATGAACAATGCAAAAAATCAAAAAAATTGACATGCAAACAATAACTAGAATTGTTTATATTGGTATTTATTCAGTTAATATGGGTTTTCTTTTTACTTATTCCTTTTTGGCCTTATAACTACACACAAACATATATATGTTCTTGTTAAGCATTTACCTAATTCAATATGGATGTCAATACACTGATGCCCTGACCTTTCAATTTGTTAATATGCAGGAAATGTGTGTGAGGTTTATTGCTTTATTTCCCTGGAGGACACTGAGAAATTAGAAAAGGAGGTGATTTACGTTGACACAAGAGCATGAAAGGACCGTAAAACCCAATCAGATCATTTGTTTTGCTGTTGTTAAACCCAGCAGAGGCCGCAGAGGGTTAAATACACATAATGGCGAGGCTGGAAAAAAGTAAACAAGCAGTACCAGAAATCTGAGAATGGATGTTAAATCAAGTGTCTGTTAATCTGTCAGGGGTCTTTTTCTTTGTACAGTGAGAACTTGACACTGCACTTTGGTTGTGGAAGTTCACAGTGAAAGAAAACCACAAGCCAAGGGTAACTTAGCCTACTTCACCTCCCTTTAAACAGTGCGGCTCTTATCAGTGATAAGGCTGATTCCTGTTTCTGACCTTCTGCAGACAGAACCATAAATCACTGGTGCAGATCCAGCTGGCTTGTTGCTTTTACCTGGAAACTTGAACGGCAAATATGAGCAGGAAGAAAAACAGACATAAAAATAGACTCTACAAACAGACGGTCACATGATTAGAGATCCTAGCACTTTGAAGATCTTTTATTTTTTATTTATTTTTATTTTTTTTACAAGATAAGGTTATATTATTTGCAAAGCATGTGACATTAAAGCTTTTATTCAATTAGCCTGTTGTTCTGGAGGTCAAATATGCACGAATCTAACTTATCTTCCACGTATGTTTAAATCCAACAAAAACAACAAAAAAAAAAAAACAAAAAAAAAGAAAGAAGTAAGGTCCAGTTTTTATTTTTGCACAGATTCTACACATTTGAGGCTAAACTATAATAAACCTGCGCAGGGACAACATTCCTCCTCTGCCCTTTTCTCTGTCTGCACTCCCCTCATCCACCATTATTTGTGCCTTTTTTATACTGTATGTGGGCACTTTCTTTCTCCCTCTCCCTTTCTGTCTGCTCTCTTTTGCTCTGTGTTGCAGACAAAGCCTGCGTTGTCTGCTGAAATGCTGTGTTGCGAGGACAGGCTTTGGGTCAGAGTCTCATGGAATGCCTTAAGAGTCACCGAGCGAAGGAGGGGGGGAGTCCGGTCTCGGGCTCCTTCTGGCTCTGTGAATCATCTAATGAGTCATTATGAAAGACATAAGTCCTGTGGTGATGGTAGCATGTCATGATCTGAGCAAGAACGCCTAAAGGATTTTAATTTTCAGATCTACACTAATCACTTGCTTCAGATTTGGTTTTTGGAGACGCCAGCTGCTTATTTTACCGCCTGAAAATGTCTTTGTTTCACTACACTTTCATCTCTCTCTCTCCCACTCTGTGCCATTGTGTTACTGTTGTTATCTCAATCCTACACCGAAAATATTTGTATTTCTTGCTAACTAGTGAACAAGTTTGTTTCTCCGCTGCCTGTCTCCCACTATGAGTCATACTATTGTCTCTGCTTTTGTATTGTTTCTGCTCCTGATAAATGTTAGTTTACTTTATTTGTCAGAGAACATACACACAACTTTCACCTCATTGACATGCATTGTGCTGGATTTAGCTGCTGGCTAATTCCCATCGGCACCATACAGGTAAATATACAATAACATATTTTAACATATATTGAATCACACACATACTTTCATACTGAATCCTTAGATTTTTCAGTCATTTTATAGTCATAATATAAAATTCAGCATGTTATAATGGTGAAAAAAAAATGTGTCAGATTAATTAAGCAAGTTAGTGACAACACTGACTGTGAGAGCATAAAAGCCACAACTGTTTCCACCACTGTTTTCTTTCTTGAGGGATTATATGTTCTGTTTCCTAGATTTGAGCCCTTAATTGCAGCATCACACACTCAGAGAGACACTTTTTATTGCAGCAAATGTGTGTCTGATGCAGCCTTGGCTATAGGTTGGTGTCATTGGGCTGTGGGTGATTTACAGGTGAGTAAAGTAAGTGAGTAAAGTTTATTTATATAGCACCTTTCACAGACAAGGGAGGTCACATAGTGCTTCACAAAGGGTCTATAAAATACAAATAAAACCCCCCAAAACAATACAGTCATAAAAAGAATAGATTAAAAATAACATGATAGTCATAAAACAACCTGTAGTCTACTGCAGATTAAAATGTTCAGAGGCACAGGTGGGTTTTAATATTACTTTTACAAGCATTGACAGAGTCCAAAGTCCGTAATGCAAGTGGAAGCTGTGGTGCAACCGGGTATGAGGGACCATCAGTGAGTTCAAGTCCAGCGACAAAGCAGGTGTCTGATGTAGGGGGGAGTCTGACCATGCAGAGGTCTGAAGGTTAAGCACCAGAATTTTAAAATGAATATGGAAGGTGACTGGGAGACAATGAAGGGCCTTTAAAACTGCACTGATGTGAGCCCTGCAGTCAACAGCAGAGGAATTCTGAACCTGCTGACAGTTTGTCTTGATGTAATCTCCTTTATAATAATATACAACAGCATTTTTAGCAACACGTCACTATCAAATAACTTAAATAATTATACACAAGAAGTTAAGCTGGAAATAAAACACATTAAGGTTAAAATAAAATATCCAAATTTAGGAATTATTTCTCAAGTCAAACAATTCTTGAACCCATCTGCCTTGTATCTGCTGTAAAGCTCTTTAGTTCAGTACGACATACGGCATAGAGGTGTGGGGGAATATTTTAAAACGAATCCAAATCCAATTACCGTTATTCAGCAAAGGACAATATGAATGATCAATAAAGTATCTTAAAGGGAAGAAGCAAATAATTAAAAAAAAAAAAAAAAATCAAGTTAAAAACTTTAAAGTTTAGTGATTTAGTGCATTTTAAAAGAGCACAGTTTATGTTCAAAATAATAATAAAAAAAACAACAACACACAGTTGTTTATTTAGTTGTTAATTTAGTGGGACAGAGTAATACAACACTTTTTACATCCCTTTATTTTTACTTAAAACTGAGGTCACGTATCTTCCTTAACTCAAATTTGCCAAAGAAGGAGAGTAGAATCCACAAAGGATGCAACCGCTTTATTATTTCAGGGATGTCTTCAATTTTGTTCACATTCCAATAAATATTATCCCTTTCATACACAGTGGTCTCTACAATGGACAGCTATTTAAATCTGTTCTCTTATATATTCATGGCTTTTGTTGTTTTACTTGCATATCAGCCAACGCAGTGGACGCTGGTGCAGCATCCCATATGCATATATTAGTTCCATTTCTACTACTTTAATGTTCTTGATGAACCTGATCTGCACTAATATATTTGAGTGTAAATCATTTGCTAATTGTTATTAGACTATAATTACAGGCTTTTTTTTTTTAAATAAATAAAAAAAAAACAATATAATAATTTTAATATATATTATCTAAGTGAGTAATAACTAGTATTATATGTGTTAAAATATGAGAAAACCTCAGATTAGCAGCATGAAAAGTATTTTTATTTCATAGTTTTCACACTGTATGTCAGTAAATACATGTTTCTTCATGTTGCTTCAAAATATAATGCATGGTGTCAAAATGAGCGAATATATTTGTAACTGCGTGAAAAATACTTTCATAAAAAAAATTCAATCACATTGTTTTTTTGTTCGTGCCTGAAGAAGAATAAAAACTGTGGGAAAAAAAATCTTGATTAAAGTTGTCAAAAGGTTAAGTTAAAGGAAGTACTTGTTTATGCAGCTGGCCTGTGAAACATACTCAAAAATCTGTTTTCATTTACAAATTTGAAGGTTTTTCAAAAAGTGACGCAATAATTACTTTCCCTGGTAACTAATTACATCTATGAAGGAGTAATTTAGTTACTCATTCAATTACTTTTCTGGAAATTAACTATCACTAATTACTTTTTTAAAAGTAATTTGCCCAATACTGGTTTTCAACAGCTGCATAGTTTTGTTGTCTTTTGACTACTAGTCTGTTTCCTATTGGTTGGAAAGTCAATACAAGTCCTGACATAACACACTGTTTTTATGAATATTTTCTTGAACCCACTTACATATTCAGTTTAGGGGAATTCCCATACAGTGTCCTCATAACAACCCTTCAAAGACCTGTTATTAGCCCTTGTAAAATCTTCTGGATCCCCCGCTGTTGTTATGTAACCACTTAAATGTTATATGAGGATGGGCACTAAACCACTTTTAAGACACTAACTGAAACACCTCCAGTTTTAAAAATATAAGTGAGTAAATGTCATCAGTATCAGCCTGTGCATCACATGAGCCACATACTGGCAAACACTGTCATGTTATGTTGTAGAGGTTTATTTTTATGTCTTAAAAAAAGATTAAAAGGAAATTAGCTGAAGATTTGCAGCAGATCAGCATAATGTTCAATAAGGGATTTATCACCATTTATTCTAAAATTATGCTTAGAATTTTAGATGTAGATGTTCATAAAAAAAACAACAACTCAGATGTTATGACATTTAAACAGAGAAGACTGAAGTAAAAGGTGACTTCTTCAACCAAATATATCTTTAAGTCAACAAAACAAGTGTCTTCAACCATAGTTTTTTAAAATTCTATTTTTATTGGTATTTTCATGGTTCACATATTTATTCATATAGTAATTCACCATTCTCATCCATTCATCTAAAAACTACAATTGAATCTCACAGCGGTACTTCAGTGACTCCTCCAGTAATACAAATTAGGATGATTCCTCACTCAACAATACCAAAGTTGTAATTTTCCAATACAAATTTAATAACTGAACCCCAGAAAAGCAGAAAACATCAATAAAAAAGGGGTTGAAAGGGAAAAAAACAAACAAATTGAGTGAAATGGACATAAAACATGGTCTTAGATAAACAATGGTGGAACTGCTGTGAAGTACACTGCCCACCTAAAAAAAAGTCACCCATCGTTACCCTCTTAAAATAATCACCTATGTAATTTTTTTTTACCCAAAAATAATAAATTATGTCAATCCACTCCTCCGCTGTAGGTTTTTCTGGTTTTAGCCACTTCTTTGCTATGGCTTCCTTACAAGCAGCACTTAAAATCTGAAACAAATATTTGTCATTGGAGGAGACATTTTCTGCTTCAACCACTATTTGTCAAACTATATGGGTTTTAGTGGTGAATCAGTGCTGCGGTTAGATTTGTGATTCATAAGTTATTAAACATTTCAGATTCGCTGTTGCTTTTGGTTGATGGTGAATGTCTTAACGTTTAAAGACAGATATACACCAGTGTCCAAAAGCATCTACTGATTTAAAATGTTTAACACCTTTTGAGCCATTAGTCCTATCAATGTCTGTAAATAATTGGTGTAAAATGCAGTTTGTCATCCTTTCACGGTCATCAGATACGGACGTTCAGAGGCTCCGTAGTGAACGTGGAAACACCATCATCTTCTATAACATTGATTCAGTAGTAAAACCCATGGAGTTGGATCAATGACAGTGGATGGAAACACTTGGTTTATGTTCAGTTCATGATAGGTTTTACTGATAAGGTCACTTTTTCCTCAAGTTTTTTTTTTTTTGTATGATAATGCTGAAATGTAATCTCAGTATGATGATTAAAGTAAATGATCAGTAAAATAAATATAGGAAAATACCTGATTTTCACTGAAATAAATGCAAAATGGAGAGGATTATATAGTCATAAATAGTTCTACTTAATATTTCTTGGTTAATAATGTAATGTTATACAGTGTCTTTGGGCTGTGGGTGATTTACAGATGACAGTTTATCATATATTTATTTATTTTCACAATAATACACAATAATATCCTGTTTACTATGACCATTCAACTGTAACTAAGATCAGTGATAATATTGATCTAACAAACCAATTTGTGTTTATATTGTCAAATCAACTCCTAACATAAATCATATTCGGATCAGGTGATAAAAAGTGTAGTGGATGTGTTGTGTAATGTTGTGTTGTGTGTCTTTGTGTGGCAGCAGAGGCCAGTGGGAGGGGCAGTGACAGCTAAAGTGGACACATTCACCCCTTCTGTTCTCAGTCGCACTTTGCTCCTCCTGCTCTGTGGACGCACCTCTACAGATCAAGTTTTGGTGTTTTTTTTTTTCTTTTTCTTTTTGTGTGTGTGTTGTTTTGTTTTTGTTTTTTCTGTCCATCTCATCGTATGACCATGGAGCTGAGGGTCACCTGTGGACTGTGGCTTGTGTTTCTGTTGGGATGTGGGAGACTGTCGGCTTTCAACCTGGACACCGACAACGTCCTGCAGAAGAACGGGGAACCGGGCAGTCTGTTCGGCTTCTCTCTCGCCATGCACTGGCAGCTTCAACCGGAGAATAAAAGAATGTGAGTACTCCAGTTTTGACTTGCCATTAAAAAAAAACAAACATCCGGAATAACTTAACAGCAGACGTTTCATGGGTGTTTTTATTCGGGAATGAACTCCCATTTGCAGGTATCCAGTAGTAGCAGGTAACTGTTCTCCCCAAACCTCTGCTTATTAAAAATAATCAGCTTTCATTCCCCTGCTGTGAGTTTCCTATTACACTCTGTTAATCTGCGACGCTTTCCTTCCAGGTTACTTATTTGTGAGGGGTTATTTTTGCGCCGATTTTGCGCAACTTTACGCACCGTTGCGCGCATGTTCCCTGTGTGGTTTTTAGGTGAGACCAGGAACCAGCTCTGGCCAAAACATCTCCTTGAATCATTGCAGACATTTTAATGGGCACTGATTCAGAGGGATTTGTCACTGTGAATAAAGGCGAGCTGCCATCAAGAGGCAAGCTATTCAGGGTACAATAGTTAAATAAAAACTGACCTCAGATCAGATCAGAACAGACGGTCTTTACTCTAGGAAGCTGAACTGAGGCTGAACTAAGCTGCTGTTAACCCCTAAAGACCCAAGCAGTCACCAGCGACCAAAACCATCTACTGAACCAAAACTGTTTAATAAGTGTCGATCCATGAATCCTATCAATACATGTAAATAATTAGAGTAAAAAACAGTTTATCATCTTTTCATGGTCATCAGATATGACCCATTGGACGTTCAGAGGCTCCCTAGTGAATGTGGAAACACCATCATCTTCTACAACATTCATTCACCAGTAAAACCCATGGAGTTGGATCAATGACAGTGGATGGAGACACTTGGTTTATGTTTAGTTAATGATATATTTTACTGAAAAAGTTGCTTTTTCTTCAGTTTTCTATGATTCTGATATAATAGCCTTGAACTTTAATCTGAGCTTTTATGAACATATACATGATCAGTGAATTAAATATAGGAAAATGCATGATGTTCATTAAAAACACACAAAGTACAAAGGGTTGTGTGAAAATAAATTGTAATGAATAAATAAAAGTTAAATATTGAAAGAAATGCCACAAAAGTAACACTGGGACTTATATAGCTATTTATAGCTAGTTATATAGCATTTACTTAGATAATATTCCATAAAATGCAACAAATGTACAGATAGTCACATTCCAGAGTTAGTGGTGCAATATTGTTAGAACATACCATAATACAGGCATTTCTTTTTTTTTTTTGTACTAATGAACAAATAGAGTTAAACTGTGCCCCAAGAGGAGTTTTATTGGTAAGCTGCTGTAGCCCAAAGGTCACTGCAGTGTTTTAACCTACTCTAAATTTTCTGGACTGTTTCCTAAATGAATGACACGTGGTGATCAGCACGAGACCAAACCTGCTGAGTTCCCCTGCTGCAGGTTGTTAAATTAAATACAGTAGGAAAAAACCCCAACACAGCTGGAATCAAAGAAAAACTCCAATGGAGGTAATTCCCATGATCTAACATTTAGAGCGGATATTTGTATTGAAAACAATTATCAGGAGCTGGGTGTTGACTGAAATGTACTGTAAGTGAATTTTAATAATTAAGTAAACATTTAGGATTTATGAGTCAAGTTGTCCAAATTAATAGGTTATTAAGTGGATTGCTTTTATGCATGCCAATGATCAAGGGCTGGTCAAATATAATTTATAATATAATAATATATAAACTCATATTCTGGGTTGTCTTGGTTTTTATTTATCTCCTGCAGAGTTTTCACTGTCTGCTGCCTTTGTAGAGTATCAACACCCCAATAGACAGTGATTTTTTTTCAGGTAATTAACTTTTAAAAAGGATTTGATCTATTATTTGTGAAAGTTAGCGACAATTTATATCACCTTTCTTTCAGCAATGCTCTAAATATTGTAATAATAGGTCCAAGATTGTACAAAATACATAGATTTTAGATAACCTCAACAAAGTAAGCTGTAACAGCACCATAGCCCTTAGTAAATTCATCCATAAAGACGCAAACATCCACTGTCGACCAAAACCATCCACTGATCTTAACTGTTTAATACCTGTTGATCCACTAATCTTATTAATACATGTAAATTATTGATGTACAATGCAGCTTGTCATTTTTTTCATGGTCATCAGATATGACTCATTTGGGTGTTCAGAGGCTCCACAGTTACCATGGAAACACTGTCATCTTCTACAACATTGATTCACCATCAATGACAGTGGATGGAAATGCGTGGTTTATATTCAGTTAATGATAGATTTTACTGAAAAAGTCCGTCACCTTCTACAGCATTGAATCACCAGTTTATATCTATTATGCCTATTGTCTGGTGTTTGGTCTTGGTTTATATTTTTAGTGTCTTTTAAGCATGTGCAAGGTCTTTGCATATTCTTATGCAGGACACAGTAATAAAAATGCATTCATTCATTCACCAGTAAAACCCATGGAGTCTGATAAATTACAGCAGAGAGAGACACTTGGTTTATATTCGGATTTGCTGAAAAAGTCACTTTTTCTTCATTTTTCTGTGTTTCAGATCTAATAATCCTCACTTTTACTCTGGGCTTTTATGAACATCTACATGATTAGTCAATTAAATGTAGGAAAATATCAGATATTTACTAAAATGACACAGAATACAGGTGATAATATTACAATAAATGGGGATAAATCACTCAAGGAGGGTTAAATATCGAAAGAAATTCATTTGGGAACTGCCACAAAAGTAACACTGGGTCCTTATGGGTTACGGGGAAACTGTGTGTTTATGTAACTGGTAGGTAAATATTCAGTGAAAATATGTAATTTACAGACCTGACAGTTGGTACTTGTAGTGATAGTCTAATTATGTTCCACATACTGTAGTTGAGCAGATAGTTGAGTGTATTCTCTGTAACCTTGGTGTGTCTTATTTCAATAACAGTACAAATGTGTGTTGTGCATGTTTGAGCACGGAGCCACAGTTGTTGTGTAAGAAGTGTTCGGCTGCTGCAGAGGGGGAATGTGCTTTCACTGTTGGCCTGTGCATTCACACGTGCATGCACATACAGTATGTGTGTGTGTTTGGTGTGTTTTTACGGTGCTGATGCATGCTGTGGCTGAGAGCTGAGGCGTTGTCTTGTTGTCAGTCATTTGGAAGGACGTCAGCGAGGTCTGAATACGCTTCAATACATTCATAACCTGAGGCACAAGAGAGATAGGCAGATATAATCTCACTGGTAGCAAATGTCTTTTCCTCTAAGAGTTTACTCGAGCTTATCGCAACAACGTGTTTAAATGTTTGCGTGTGTGTACTTGTGTACCACCATGGTGTCTCTTCACAGTTGGGTGTGTACAGTGACTCACACCCACAGTTTGCCAGCTTTTATTCAAACTTGCATAGCTTTCAGTGTTACATGTACCTGCAGGAGAGGGCAGGGCATGATGGGATCTTGTCTGCATATGTTCCTGTGTGTGAGTAACATTCCGTGGTTGTTCATAATTGCCAGATGGAGCTGTCTGTATAATAAAAATAAAGAATGAAAGCACAAAATGCATGAGATGGAAGATGGAAGGAGGGAATTACCAGAGTTTCAAAAGTTTCTGGGATGGAGTGTGAGAAATATGAGGAAAAGTAGATGCATGTGTGTGTCTGTGAGATGAAGAAATAGACAGATGGAGTAAGAGGAGGAGCAGTAAACAGGGACTGGATTTAAAGAAAACCATGTTGTATTTCATTTGAGGAAAACTTCATCTTTTTTTTTATCACTTTGTCTTTATTGGTTTTTAAAGATAACTTCATCTTTAACTATAAATTAAGTCAGAAGGTAGTGAAAAATGAAGATCAGAGATTCCCCAAACCCAATATGATGGTAGAGAAGCAAAGTTGTACAAAGTTAAGTGATTTACACTTTTTTTTTGTTTGCCACTTACTTGATAATTTGATGATTAAATAACTGGCACTTTGCAGTCAAGTTAAGTACAATCCAGGTTATTATTGTACCTTGTCTGACGTCAGTATTTGATGCAAACAATATTTCAACCATTTGAGAGATGCTGCACATTAAGAGGAGCCAGCTGAGATGGTTTGGGCATGTGGTGAGGATTCCTCCTGGATGCCTCCCTGGTGAGGTGTTTGGGGCATGTCCAACTGGGAGGAGGTCCTGGGGCAGACCCAGGCCACGATGGAGGGATTGGATCTCTTGGCTGGCCTGGGAATGCCTCGGTGTCTCCCTTAGAAGAACTGGTGAGAGATGCTGCTGCCCTGTGACCCAGGGATGGATGGACAGATGGAATAATATTTTCTATTATGTACCCTGTTAGAGGTGTCTTAATATGATTTACAGCTTTATTTGTCATAAAATACTATATCCCTTGTTTCCAAGAATAATTTGTGTAATAGCTCAAATATCCTTAAAATAAATCTATATGGAATTGATAAGATGTCAGAAATTGATATGGACCTTGTGAATAAAATCGGAATGAAGATGGGACCAAAACCAGCACTTTAAAGAAAATCCAGGACAGTTTTGTTAATAATAATGAGGCCAGCAGTATGTGGGTTTATGGGCTGGATGGAGCCATGGGAGTCAGATTTAGTCAACGCCCCTTCTCTTGCCCTCAGGTTACCCAACATCAAAGACTGAGCGAATAAAAAAGAGGTGAGGCCTGAAAGAATGCTAAGAGATCATAAATCAGTTTTACATCTGGGCACCAAATATAAGTCGTTATTCAACCGTCACGAAGGGAGACATAATCCACGACAGCAGTTGTTCTGGAGAACCTCTGGGTCTGCAACCCATTTGAGGTGAACGCCTCTAGTCAATAGGGTGCCAATAGGGTATCGGTTTATTTTTACTTGCTCAGTATACAGTTTTGTTTGTAAAAGAGTGATATTTAGCTTTTTGAAATGGAATTATGCCTTTTAAAACATTTCCCTGTGGTCTACATAAACTGTAAATGTTCTGTTTGGGTCTGAATTCTTCATTAATTCAACTCCACAGGTCCATTGTCAACCCTATTTCTGAGTAATGACACCAGAATGATCATTTTGAGCGCTGGCCCTTTAAATGCAAATGACCCCACCCCCTCCAGGTGGTTAACTGTGCTGCTCTGTCCTGTTCAGCCATTTGTGTTCGTTAAAACAAACAACGGACTGAACATTTTAGGTAATCGGCTCAATGTTTGGACATATTTTCATTATTGTACTCAGAGAAATGTTAGTTGGAAGTCTTGACCTTATATGTGTAAACATTGTGATGTAACTAGTTATAAAACGTAACAAATTAATCAGGAATTAAAACAGGTTTTAGAAATCCACTCAATGTTTGCCTGAATGAATATAAACATATCTTTGCAGCACCTGGGGGGGGGTTCAAATTCAGACTTTATGAACTATTAGAGTCCAAATACACAAATAAATGAACCAAAGACTAATAAAAGGGTTTAGATAAATATGAGCCCTTTAATTGCACAACTTATTGCCATTATTTTATTTTATTTTAGCTTAGCTTAACTGTTTACATTAGTCGTGCGAAGGGAACTCACAAAATAAGAATTTCATTGCTCTGTGCTGCTGTGTATAGCAATAATCTTCTTCTTCTGGAATCTATTGGCTGTTGCCAAGCAACAGGCTGTGCCCAAACAGACAGGCAGTTCACTGCTATGAAAACAACACACCTCTCTGAATGGAATCATCCTACTGGTCATCCCGTCCTGATTGGTGTGTTGATTTCAACACAAAGAGTCAGATCGTGTGTTGGATTCCTCGGCCAGTATGTGTGTGTGTCACATCTAACCAGCATCCACACACACATCCACGCCCTGTGTTTGTGTTGGTGCTTCCTGTAGACTAAGCCTGTGTGTTGGAGCTTCCTCTGCTGGTGGTAAATGATTAGATAAACAGCTGGGTCACTGTCACCGGGCCAGAGGGTCGGCGTTATCACACTAGTAGCTGCTGACACATCATGTTAACGCGCTGCCCTTCAAAGACACAGAAAATAATGGATTGTAACCATACACATACCGTTTCATGTTCCTTATCAATAATGATATACTGAATATGAAAGTCTATGCTCATAGAGTTATGTATAATAACATTTCGCTCATAGCTGCCACTGATTTTTAGTTAATTTTTAAAGTTAATTTTGTTATTTAATCTTCATATTGTGCCAAAAAAGAAAGAAATTTTCATTACTACAAAATAATGATCTTTTTCATGCAAACACCCTTTAATAAAAACAACAG
This sequence comes from Maxillicosta whitleyi, assembly GCA_029822895.1. Lineage (NCBI taxonomy): Eukaryota > Metazoa > Chordata > Actinopteri > Perciformes > Neosebastidae > Maxillicosta > Maxillicosta whitleyi. The sequence continues at coordinate 15,329 of JAPSES010122915.1, forward strand.
ATAAACTATTATCTTCAGGGAATGTCATCATATTTAGTGAAACAAACGTGATATCAGCCAGTATATTATTATTATTATATATTATTATAATTTTTACTACTAGGGAGTGTCTCGGTCAACTTGATGATAAAAGACGCAGTAGTAAATGACAGTAGTAGTATGAGCATAGGATCATAGGAACGTTTTACAATTAATGAAGTACAGTACATTTCCTTCATGTCGTATAATTTTACTCAAAATGTCATGAGTAACATTAAACATTAACTTAAATAAACAACTAACCATTACAATAAAATACAGGCAGGCTCTGTCAATTTTTATATACTTTAATATGAAAATGACACATAATCATGTTTTTAATACCTACACTAATGTCATTTTATATAAATTATTATTATTTAGTAAGTTATTCCACATATGCAGTTATAAGAGAATACATTTTTGTTTTTGTGTTATTCACTAACACCTGAATGCCATTAAAACTGCAGACTGAATATAAAAGTGTGATTGTGTAAAAGCAGAACTACAGTGGATCTATTCTTTCCTCATGAGAAGGACACTCCAGACCCACTGACCCCTTTATCTCAGAGTTCAGTGTGTCTTGGCAGAGCTTTTTCTGTCCATTCTCCTGACTTCCTGTGTCTCTGAGGGTAATGCAATTACCTCCACCAAGGAGGTTATTTTTTTGCCAGGGTTTGTTTGTTAGTTTGTTAGCTAGCAAAATAACTCAAAAAGTTATGACTGGATTTTAATGAAATTTTCAGGAAATGTTCGCTCTGAGACAAGGAACAGATGAGTAAATTTTGGAGGTGATCCGGATCACAGTCTGGATCCTTTTTTGAAACGATTATCTATTATTATTATTATTATTATTATTATTATTATTATTATTATTGACTTTGTTATAGTACTAACAAATGTCCACCAGATGGCAATGGAACTCCTGTTTTCTCATATAGTGGCTTTAAATGTGTGACCTGAA
>JAPSES010122923.1:0-10698 GCA_029822895.1 Maxillicosta whitleyi
GACACTGCTCAAGGTTGATAAAAATAACAAAATAAAATAAATGGTACTCATGTACCTTGCACATGTGTCAAAAGGATGACACAAAAAAGCTCAAATGAACTTATTTCCATTGTGGTCCTTATGTAAAAAAGAAAAAGGGGCTGGGGTCAGTGGTCTTAAAGCGCTGCCCAGTCACCACCTTCCTCCAATAATTAAAAAGCCACTTGCTGCCTCTGCTGTGAAAAGCAAACTGAGTGGATCTGGAGTTTCCCGAATGGACGAGGAAAAGGAAATTAGTTCGTTTGGAGAAATGTGCATGCTCCTCCATCTCCACACCCAGTCAGAGGAAGCTGACTCTGGACTGTTTCTCTGATCAGTCATACCACCTACTCAGTCCTGTTTCATTTAACCCTTTAGAGGACGCTTATTGAAATACTCGGAAATTCAACATTTCAACCTTCATGTGTTATTGAAGGGCATAACAAGACTTTAATACGTCTGGGAAATGTTTAAAAATTAGTTATTAGCGCAGAAAATCAAGGTCAATGAAGTTACCGTATTTGGTTCCTTGCCTTGAGGTTCCTCTTGTATAATAGTAGTGGTTTCATAGTACTAGTAGCATAATAGCAGTGGTAGTAGTAGTAGTAGTACTATAATAAAAAAGTAATCATAGTGGCCATAGTAAAAAGTCAGTTATTACTTTTGTAAAATTTTTCAAAAGGTTTTACACATCATGTAGAAAATCAACGTCAATGAAGTTACTGTACTTAGTTTTTTGAGGTTCCTCTAGTATAATAGTAATAGTAGTAATATAGTAGTAGTAGAAGTATATTAGTAGTAGTATGATAATAAAAGTAGTAGTAATAATATTGTAATAGCAGTAGTAGTATAGCAGAATAAGCCGTGCTAGTAGTATAAGAATAGTAGTAGTAGTTGTAGTAGTATAATAGTATTAGCAGCAGTAGTAATAGCAGTATAAGCAGTACCAGTAGTATAATAGTATTAGTAGTAGTAATAGTAGTAGTATAATAGTATTAGCAGCAGTAGTAATAGCACTATAAAAATAGTAGTAGTAATAGTATAATAGTACAGGCAGCAGTAGTACTAGCAGTATAAGCAGAACTAGTAGTATAATAGTAGTATAATAATAGCAATAGTAATAGTAGTAGTGTAACAGTATTAGCAGCAGTAGTAATAGCAGTATAAGTAGTACTAGTAGTATAGTAGTAGTATAGTAGCAGCAGTAGTAACAGCAGTATAAGCAGTACTAGTAGTATAATAGTAGTAGTAGTAGTAGTAGTAGTAATAGCAGTAGAAGTAGTAGTATAATAGTAGTAGTAGTAGTAGTATAATAGTAGTAGTAGTAGTAATAGCAGTATAAGTAGAACTAGTAGTATAATAGTAGTATAGTATACTTCTTCAGTGATTTTTTTGAAAGTCATGTATAAAACTGAGGTTAATAAAATTACCATATTTGGTTCCTTGCCCATAAGAAGCAAAATGTATATAAATCAATAAAAACATATGTAAGATGAACAGAAATTGTAGGAAATGAATGCTCTGAAGTGGGTATTTCTTTAATAAAAAAATAAATAAATGTGTTATGGGAGCAGTGCGTCTGGTGCATCCTGTTAAATTTAGCCAGGCTTTGGGCAAATGCTTCAGATCCTTCCACGCCCTCGGCCGCTGAGCCGGAGTATGTGAATGGTAATAGTTACAGGACTTAGTCAGAAGTGACATAACCTCCTTGAACAGGTCTTTAAAGCCTGGAGCCTGTGGGTCATATGAGCACAAGACCTGAAGTGCTGAGGCGGCTAAACGCCTCGAAATGAGTCTGAGCCCTGCACTTAACAGTAATCAGCTGAGAGCGAGACAGTCCGCCTGGCTTTAACCCTTTAACCCCCCACACATTATTCCAGGTAAACATGCTCCTGTCAGCGTGTGTCTAATTATTCACTCCAGTGGAGTCTGTCGACTATTTTTGTTATTTTCGTTTGTTGGGTTCATATTTATTCATTTATGTCAATTTTGTTGATTACGTTTTGCTGTTTTAAAAAATTTTCTTGATTATTTTGTTCATTTTGACTTATTGTGGGGTTTTTTTTTTTGTTCATTTTCATTTATATTTCAATTATTTTCGTTGAATTTTTTACATTTATGAAATGTTCCAATAACTTTTGTTGTTTTTCTTTCTTTCTTTTAAAATATCTGGTTGAACTCCAAAAATCAGTTACATGTTCAAAACTCAGTAAAAAAAAAAAAAAAAAAAAGTAAAAAAAGACAAAAATCAAAACACTCCAAACAGAAAAAACAAAAAAAAACAACAAGCAAGAAAATAATATTTATACAGTTAGTCCTCGGGTTACGAAAGAGTTCCTTTCCTACGCTGTCGGCGTAATCCAAATTTCCGCGAAAGCTGGAATTAACCCTTTAGTACTACAAAATACCTATCCAAATACATGTATTATACTTCATATTAATTAAATAAAGTAAAAAATAAGATACTGTACTTACTGTACGTACAGTATACAGTACGTATTTACAGTAATGGCGGATGAGACTCCGGCATCATAAAGTTGAAATTACGTAAGTTGGGTACGTCGTAACCCAAGGACTACCTGTATTTTAATGTATCAGCCTCACTCACTCCTCTGCATTTTACTCCCAATTACACGGGCAATGGGGGGGTCAACTGAGCATGCTCAGATGTATACGAAAACAACAAGGTCTATTCTATCAGCACGTTTTGAATTTTTTCTTATTTAGCAAACGATGGAATTTCTAGGAATATTTAGAAAACATCGTACATTCAGAACGCTCACCACTGATACATCAGGGATTAAAGGGTTAAAGTTACCTACAGAACTACCAGTCCTACTGGACTGTCCGTCTGTTTATCTGTTTGTCTGTTACAACGATCGAGCAGGCAGAGGTCCGGATGTTTCTCTGGTATGTAAATCAGTGAAGTCGGAAGAGCCCCTGAACATTAGTCCATTTGAGGGAATATGGCGTTTCCCATAAGTCACAGAGCAGGTACATGTGTAGGGTCATAAAAACAATCCATCTGCCAGACCTGCAGATGTACCGGTTTACCCCGTGACGCTGCCATCCTGTACACGGAGGAAAACCTGGTTGGAGGCTACACGACAAATAAGTAAAAAAAAAAAAAAGGTTCCGAAGAAGAACACGATTAAAGTCAGAGCTCACATGCGTGCGTATACTTCTGAAAACAGAGCGGTGCCTTGGTTTTGTTATCAGATCCTCTTTGGCAGTTTCTGGGGTTGACAGCGACAGAAGCGAATTCACTATAGATATCTAGGACTGTTTTTATGTTAAACCGGTGCCACACTGCCAGCTCCCAAACACACCACACATGGACACACACCAAAAATACACAAAAGGTCCTGACATGGCAACGTAAACAGACAATAGGGGTGGGTATCGCCAACAACCTCGCGATACGATACATATCCCGATACAGGGGTCACGATACGATATGTATTGCGATATATGTGCATTCCGGTACATTTTATTCAATGCGATATGCATCCTGGTATTTTAGGCGTTTTTTTTTTTTTTTTTTAACACTTTTTACTTTTTTTAACATTTTACAGAAAACAGACACATGTATACCCAAATGTTTTTTTGTATTTTTTTTTATTTTGCTGTTGAGCAACAATTCCACTGTAGTTCATGTAAAACACTGCATTAAGAACTTGGCTGTAGTGCACAAATAAAGATGGCTTTGATAAACTTAAAACATGCAAAGTCAGAGGCCGTTTCAGAAACTTGATAAAATAATTGTTTGTTTTATGTGAAATATCGATACTGACGCCTCCGTATCGATACACGTATCGTGAAGAGGCCCACGACAATACATCCCCGTATTGATATTTTGAACACACCCCTTGTGCTTATTATGACCTTTCTGTTTCTATTCTTCTTTTTTTATAGCAACATGGCCAATGCTTTGGCCAATGCCATGTGCGAGCGCTGCAAGAGCGGTTTCGCTCCAGCTGAGAAGATCGTGAACAGTAACGGAGAACTGTACCACGAGCAGTGTTTCGTGTGTGCTCAGTGTTTCCAGCAGTTCCCAGAAGGACTTTTTTATGAGGTAAGTCTTGGTCCCGACCATATTCTTTTGTGTGAAACTTTCATCATCCGTCATTTAAAGATACATGATGTGCTCCCAGGGAATACTGAAACAAGTTAATGCAAGTGATTTGTCATGATTCATCTCAGTTGGATGTATTTAATGTGAATAGAGCAGCGGAGTTAGACATGATTGATCTGTTTTGTTTTGTTTGTTTTTTTTCTTTGGGAAAGACATTTTACAATAGACAGTGTAGCACATTTGTATATCATGTCTGAATAATCAACAATGGTAAAGCATGAAATCCAACACACACATTTCCATATAAAAACAGAACCAAAACAGCTGTTCTTAATGTGATTCTTTCGTCTGTTGGTTTTCAATGAAAAAAAAGTAAGTACTTTTGCCACCTCTGGTACGTGAGCTCCATTACAGTAGTTATGATGGTAATGAAAAGCATTCACTTCATGTTCCGTGTAGTTCAGTGACTGTTCTGTGATGATGTTCGTGTCACTCCGTGGACATCAGTCCCACAGGTGTAAATGCAGACGGCTTTAATGCATTATTGAGTTATTTCAAGCCCACTTCCAGTAAGCTACACTTTCAGGGCCCGGCGTCTGTCTGTGAGGCCCAGGGAACCCGATGCTCGTCTTGTAAAGATAAAGTGTCTCTAAAGTTTCCGTCGATACTACCCATAAAGCAAAGGCTTTGAGTCTCTGAATAGTTTAACCCGTTTCCATAAATATACACAACAGGAGAGTTTCTGCAGACGATTTAACAGTTAACAATTGAAAATAACATAAATAATAATCTTTTTTGGGGGGGTTTTACCTTGAACAAGATATTGATTATGTTACAAAGTGGTCATAAACGTATTAGATTCACATGGAAATTCAGAAAGCTTTGTATAAACATGTCTTCAGTCAATATTGTTGTGTATTTACATCAGGAGACTCAGGTCCAATCCTAGTGTGAAATAAAGCTCACGTGGCACTCATAATGGTGTTAAAAACCTCCTCCAAAGTTTTAAATAGAACTGTTTTTGTCATTTGTTGTTTATTTTAGTGCTGTTAATTAATATCTCGGGTGATTGAAGGTGTGATTTATAAATTATTCTGCTGTTCTGTGTGTTACAGTAGTAAAAACAAATTAATTAATACAAAAATTAATACAATATATTTTTACCTGAATTAAGTAGAAATAAAAATCTGCCAATGGAACAAGTGAAAATTATCCTGGTACGTTTATTGAAGTAAGATTTTCAAGATCTGTCGTCTAAAAATCAGTTCTTATACCTCACTGAAAAGTTAATCTTTAGGTGATTATTTTTTATTTTAAGTGTGATGAGATATTTTATAGAAATGACAAAAATACACTTGGTAAGATTCAGATTGTTTCCAGTGTATTATCCTCTATTTCTTTTATTTTATTTTATTTTATTTTTACTGTATGCTCTTATGTATGCACCAAACCACTTAAGCAGATTCTTAGGAATGTGAACCCTTTTTACGAACACGACAATAAACATGATTCTGCTTCTGACAGTTTGAAGGCAGGAAATACTGTGAACATGATTTCCAGATGCTGTTCGCTCCCTGCTGTCATCAGTGTGGTACGTTCAACTGCTGCCGTCCAACACTTCCTACATCCATTCATTATGACGTGATGTTGAGACATTTGTATATGTTCTTCTCCTCCTCTTCCTTCTTCTTCTTCTACTCCTTCTTCCTCTACTCCTCTGTCTTCTTCTCCTCCCCCTTCATCTTCTACTCCTTCTTCTTCTACTCCTCATCCTTTTTCTTCTTCTACTCCTTCTCCTCCTCTGTCTCCTTCTTTTTCTTCTTCTACTCCTTTTTCATCTGCTCCTGCTTCTACTCTTCCTTCTTCTACTCCTCCTTCTTTTCTTCTCCTTCTACTCCTTTTTCTTCTTTTTCTCCTTCTACTCATTCTTCTACTCTTCCTTCTCCTTCTTTTTCTTCTCCTACTCCTTTTTCTTCTTCTCCTCCTCCTCCCTTCTTCTTCTCCTCCTCCTCCTCCTCCCAGGTGAGTTCATCATTGGCCGTGTCATCAAGGCCATGAACAACAGCTGGCATCCCGACTGTTTCTGCTGTGACATCTGCCAGGCCGTGCTCGCCGACGTTGGATTTGTAAAGAATGCTGGCAGGTTGGTTCAGGAGGATGTTGGAGGACCAGCGTACCTCTGCATTCAGAGGATTGACAGTAGACATCGACCTATTGTAGATTATTAAAGACCAATGTAAAATTTTACCCAGTCAATATAGGTAGGTACAGGTATTACCACCACCACCGAAAACAATTGACTCAAACAGAAAAAACTGTTTTTATAGTGAGTCGGTCTCACTCACTGCTCTGTGTTTTACGCTGCATTATACAGGTGGCAGGAGGTGAACTGAGCATGCTCAGAAAAGAACAAGGTCTATTCTATCAGCACATTTTGAAATTTGTCCTAATGAGCAAACAGTTGAGTCTTTATGAATATTATATTAATATAAACCATACATTCAGAACAAGCACCACTGCCACATCAGGAGTTCAAGGGTTAAAGGGCTCATATTTATCTGAAACCTCTTTTATTATTAGTCTGTGGTTCATTTATTTGTGTATTTGGTCCCTAATAGTTCTAAAAGTTGGAGTTTGAAATCTCCAGGTGCTACAAAGCTATCTTCATTTTAATTCCAGCAAATATCGAGTGCATTTCTACAACCTGTTTTAATTACCGCTTAATTTGTTATGTTTTATAACTAGTTACATCACAACATTTGCACATATAAGACAAAGACTTCCAACGAACGTTTCTGCAAGTGGGACATAATTGTTTATCATCAACAGTGGTTGCAGTAAAAACTGAAAATATGTCCAAATTTGGAGCGGATTACCTAAAATGTTCAGTTGTTGGTTGAACAGGACAGATAGCTGCACAGTTAATATCCTGGAAGGGGTGGATTTAAAGGGCCAGCGCTCAAAACACCATTTCTGGTGTCATTTCTCAGAAATATTGTTGAAGATGAACCTGTGGAGTTGAATTAATGAAGAATTCAGATGCAAACATAGCATTTACAGTTTATGTAGACCACAGGGGAATGTTAGAAAATGCAGAATTCCATTAATAAAAGCAAAATATCACTCCTTTAAAATTGTCATCACTACTCATCTTCATGACAGACTAAAGCTTCACTATAATTCTTTGTCTTCTAGTGTGTACAGAATGTGGACCTGTGGAGAATGCAGGAAAATATCTGTGTAGAAAAGTATCCTATTACTGTGGGCAGGGCATTAGTCTGCTGACATTGCAGTCCATTTTTGGATTCACTTTTACCGTTTGTTTTCTTCCAGGCACCTGTGTCGCCCATGTCACAACAGAGAGAAAGCCCGTGGCCTCGGCAAATACATCTGTCAGAAGTGTCACGCTATTATCGAGGAGCAGCCCCTGCTGTTTAAGAACGACCCCTACCACCCGGATCACTTCAACTGCAACAACTGCGGGTAAACTTACTCACATTCACCAAGTCTGTGTGCATTGTGAGTGTCATGTGTCATTCATAAGCGGGAGGCGGCGGGCGGTGGATGTACGATGTGTCAGTTTGTGAATCGTACCACTTATAGTTTATGTTCTACCCAGGATCAGACTTTATCTACGGTCCAGCCAAGTTTATGCACCGGATGTTAAAGGGTTCAGTGGCTCGAAAATGTATTATGAAATAGATCGTCCGTGATTATCAGGTTTATTTTTATGTCGGAAGTATTTGCGGTAGCTCTAGTTCTTTTATTTATAGTCTTTCTTTAGTAAATTATAAATAAAACCCTTGCTATGCTTCAATGTCAGGAAGCTTTGCTCTGTATTTCCCTCAATCATACCCTCTGACCCCCAACAAAAGAAAACAATTGATTTTTTTTTTTTTTTTTTTTGGACTAAAAGGCAAATTTTTAAACAAACCATCTGTTGCAGCTATGATATGTACAGATCTACCGATAAGTTTATAATAAGCTGTAACTGGAGTGACACAGGGTTTGGTATTTAATGTGTTTGTCTTTGCAGTAAGGAGCTGACTGCTGATGCCAGGGAGCTGAAAGGAGAGCTCTACTGTCTCCCATGTCACGACAAGATGGGCGTCCCCATCTGCGGCGCCTGTAGAAGACCAATCGAGGGCCGTGTGGTTAACGCCATGGGGAAGCAGTGGCACGTGGAGGTACGACGTTAAATTTCATGTCTTTTTAAAAGCAGCTTCAACTAGGAAACAAAAATTCAATGTTCACAGGTGAACGATGTGTCCAGTGTGCATCGTATTTTAACTTCATTACAATTGCGTCGAGGTTTATAAATTAAACTGTTGTAGCAGTACATTTATTCGTCCATTTAACACAACATAGTTCATGCATACATACATTTAGATTGGGTTTTTTTTCTGTAGCAAACATGGGTGAAGCAACAGTTTATGTATGCCTGCGATATTTACAAAAAATGAAATTTGCACAAACAAAACAAGATGGTGCAGCTTTGAACAATAATATAAACAAAACAATCAAAGCTAAATCTTAAGCCTCACACTGATAATTGTCTTACTTTATCCTAATATTTTATATTTATTTAATACCTTAGTTTTAAACATCCTTTTAAATGTAGTCACAGATGTGCATGTTTTCATTTCTTTGTCCAAATTGTTCCATAATTTTACAAACATACATTTGCCGTTTGAGTTGGTCCTTGTCTTTTATTTCTTGAACATACATGCATTTGATCAGCTGATCTGTATCTATATCTGTTCTACGTGAGTTTTATTCTTTATATATTCAGTGTGTGACTCATATTTTACCAGGTTTTTATCCACAGTTCAGCTTCCAACTCCAGGCGCTGAACATCATCCTTGTATCTCCAGTCTGTCTCTTTAGTTCTGTCTCTGTTTTCTCACCTCCTTCTTTTCTTTTTTTCAACCTTTTCTTCTTCCCTTCCACACATGCAGCATCATGTTTGCTCTGTGTGCGAGCGCCCGTTTCAGGGCCACCCATTTTATGAACGAGGCGGCCATGCCTATTGTGAGAGACACTTTGACATGGTGAGAGGACAGAGGGTCGGTCGATCCTGAGTGATGCACGACGGCTCACCCGTACCTGCCTGGCCAGAACCCCCCCCCTGTATGTGGGTTATATTGATACCAGATCAGCTGATAAACCGACGCTGCCGATAAACAGTCACAGTAGATAACATACAGTCACAGAAAAAAACTATTATAACATCAAAAGTTATCAACAACAAAGGTTATGCAATCTAGTAACTCCTGCGTGTGTCATGTAACTAAAACAGAGAGAAAAGAAAACATGGAATAAATAAAAGCACTGTTTTTGTCAGTACAATGACAGATACAGTATTTATGTAAGAACTACAGTGATTTTGGTTTTTATAAAAAAAAAAACATGGAAAATGGATAGATATCAGCTCTCAAATTAAACTATTACGAGATATTTTTGTTGTTATCATTATATTTGTCCAAATAAATATACCTTTAGTTGCACCAGGTATTAAAATTAACTAAAAAATTAAAGAAAACTAAGGGGTGGTCTAATAATTTTTTCCACGACTGTAGACATTAACTGGAAAATCAATTCTGATGTTTGCAGTTTTTCTGCAGTAGAACATGGACATTAAATGTGTTTAAAGTTGCATTAAAAAGGGCATTAAAATGTATTAAAGTAGATTTTCTGATACCTGCAAACCCTGTGAACAGATCATAAAGACAATAACAGTGATGTGTGTGATCTTTGTATTTACGTACTTTCATAGTCTTCAACAGTTTTACACTAACTGTGACTTTTTTGACTTGTACAATTATCTTTAAAAACTGACAAACGTCATATATTTAATTGTTGCATTACACAAACTCTCCATTGACTGTAATGCAAGTTTTTCCCCCAAAATGAGGTCCCGTAGGGTTCAACCAAAAATGGGCGGGACTTTGGTTGTCTATGTCAGCTATGAAATCTATCAACTTGTACAATAAACACTGATATCATGTATATGTAGGAAACAATTTTGGATCACAGCATTGATTATAAATTGCATAAAACTACTTTGTTTTTGTTATGCTATAAAATAAATGGAGCATGTAGGAACGCTGAAGCCGAAAACATTAAATACTGGCAGAAAAACACAACTTTTCATGTTTTTAGAATGACTATCAGTGTGACCCTGCTCTTACAAATCAAGACTGAGTCATTAATGTGTTTGCAAAATGATTATTTACGAGGCAGTGACAGAAATAATATTAATTCCCCTTGAACGCGTGCAATAGTTTACATTTATTCTTCAGAAGTCTATTCAGAGGATTTGTACTCACTCCTTCTGCTTCCTGTGTTCAGTTTGGATACAGAACTGAACTGGTCTGACTGTGGTTTGACCTCATATTGTCTAATCCAGGACTGTGACATGAACTAAAATGTGATAATGAACTGACTGGTGGCTGTGCTAACAACGTGTGCTTGGCTATTGGGCTTGTTTTGCAGCATTTTGTGTGTGCTAAGTGTGAGAAACCCTTCCTGGGACACCGTCACTATGAGCGCAAGGGCCTGGCCTACTGTGAAACCCACTACAACCAGGTAACAGCCAACGGTGT
>JAPSES010122979.1:0-16305 GCA_029822895.1 Maxillicosta whitleyi
CTGTAGAGCAACAATTCCACTGTAGTTCATGTAAAACACTGCATTAAAAACTTGGCTGTAGTGCACAAATAAAGATGTCTTTGATAAACTTAAAACATGCAACGTCAGATGCCGTTTCAGAAACTTGATAAACTAATTATTTGTTGAATGTAAAATATCGATGCTGACGCCTCCGTATCGATATGCGTATCATGAAGAGGTCTGCGATGATATATCCCTGTATCGATGCTTTGAACACACCCCTAGTGAACACATAGTTAAATGTACACCAATTACCGCTGTTACAACTCTGAACATTTCATCTTAGATGTATTGAATATTAAATGCATATGTCTCACAGCAACTTAAATACAGTCCCGTCCAACAGCATTCACATCCCCTCAGATGGGTATCTCCTCTCAACAGAGTGATATTTATAGGAGGAGCCACGTGAATAATTGATTCAGAAGTCAAAGTAGCCGGCCGCTGCATCGTGAGGGCACACAGGGAAAAAAAAAGAAAAAAGCCTGATATCTGCGTGGATGGAGTTACTGGAGCAGAAGCTTCTGACAAAGACGAAGGAAAGAGTGCAGCGCTCGGCTCGGCTCGTAGCTGACAGCTGTTTGGAGCTTGTGTTCAGCTCCTTTCATTCCTCATTATTCTCTACGTATGTGTGTTAAATATCAGAGTCACTGTTCTGGAGCATAATCTCATTTAACCACATTATTACAAATGTTTGAACTCTGGCACACTGGTATAAATTTGCACAAATTTGCACATATTAAAATGCCAAAGGGGGAATTCTGAGAGTCAAACATTTACAGTGTAGAAAATGTAAACTGCATACAGAGGGTACAGTAAGAGTCCTCCCATGATAACAGTAAACACATCTCGGTTTGTTGGCGACACGCACTCTTAACATTACACAAGAAGCCCCTCAGCTACGTCGGTGGTCCCTGACGTACTGTACTAATGAGATTCCCTTCATCTTTAATGAACATAAGCACCAAGGTCGCGTAATTGGCGAACATAACGCCATCGACGTTTGTAGCAAGAAATTGAAAAGTCATAAAAATGTCACATGAATATTCAAGCAGCTCCACGCAGCCCGAGATGGACAACAACAGCTGTGCCCTTACATCTTCATCTTCATCCTCATCCTTTCACATCATCCTAATTATCGGGATATGTTAATTAGGCATCTGTTGCCTCAAGTCAAATTCATCTACTCCTCTCTTCTCCCTCCTCCTCCTCCTCTTTTTCTCTGACAACGCTCTGCTTTCTGCCTCTTTTTCTGACTGGGTGAGCTGCCTCCGAGGTGGAATCAGCTCTCTTTCCCAGCGTGCACAACCACCGGCGGTCGTGCACACGTACCACTCATGCTATGGGAAATGCATACGAGTGGCCGCCGCACGTATGGCCTCGTGTCACGATGTCGAGCAAACGCAACTGCCGAGATGCACGCAGCCTTTGTCAGTTGTAAGCCGGCTGAAGGTGTCAGCTGGAGCTGCGAGGCAAGCTGTGAAACCAAGTCAATTAAGGAAACATGAACATTTCAGGGAGTAAATATGCAATACACCGGCTGTTTCTCTCTTGGATGCGCGCATAACATAAAGTGCTGACATTTGGCGGTTGCTTTTACTCAAAGAGCCTGCTTGGGTTTTTTAAAAATTTTTTTATCTCCAATCACATATTAAATCCCGGTGGTTGCAGAGGTCGCACGAGGATCAGCATCGAAATATATTGTCACATGAATTTTCCACAGAGAGGGAGAGTGAGTGCCGGAGTGTCACTTTGTCATAAATGTTTAAGAGGCTCTTAAGTTTCCTGTCCGCCTATCATTTCTCAGGTGTACGTGGGAGCAGCACAGGCTTCTTCCTCTCCTCCACGAACAGCGCTTTAGCGAGCAGAAAGAGAGCAAGATGAGTTGCATTTACTGCGTCATTGCCAGAGCGGTGTCCTGCACTTGGCAATGTTTCTAAAAATTCTGGGTTTTTAACGGTTGCATTCAGGAGAAGTTCTGTGTGTTTTAAAAGACTATTCAACATGTTTTTTGTTTGAGTAAAGTAAAATAAAATGTTGTCATCCATAATCACTCTCCTACTGTTGCAAAAAAATTTCTTTATTATACATTATATATATTTATTATACATCCACAAAGACTCTTTACAGTTTAAAAAGTGTATTACAAAAGCAACTGATGAGATATGTTAGTCCAATTTGTTCTATATACTAAGTGGATATTAAAGTTTTTAATCACATTGTGGGATCATGTTCAATCGAATCATTGGTCTATTTTTCTTCATTAATAGATCGATTACTTCAAATCTTTACCTTGACCTTTGACTGAATATATGTCAGTACAACTGGATGACCTTCATCCAACCATTATTTTCCAGGTAGATGGCGCACCACCACATCGGGGGGTGTATGTCCGTGGGTTCTTAAATCAAACAATTCCAGACCGGTGGATTGGAAAGGGTAAAAAAGCAAAAGATCACTGATGTCATTGATGAGGCTCCAGCGAAAATGGCAAGAAATCCAGTACTGTCGTGGTGCGCTTCCTGCAACTAATGGTGTCCATATAGAGGTGAATTAAATGAGGCAGAAAAATGTCAATATCTGTAATACTTACCACAGATTTGTCTTAGGGTCGCACAATTTTGGGCAAAAATAGAATCCAAATTTTCTCCTGTTAAAACTCGATTTTCAATTTAGATTTTTGGGTAAAACTGTGAAATATAACAGAAGTCAGCATGTCATTTTTGTGAATAGCCCACACTGCAAGGCACTGCTCCCTACCTTAAATCTGTGATGGTCTTATGGAATCTGTGAAAATTCCATGATGGGCCCCCAGAAGTTATACCGATGGAAGTCAATGACAGACATCAGTCGTGTGTGTGTGCACCACATAAGATGAGTGATCCTCATGAGGTTATGTGTAAACTGGGGGATCTGTGTATGGAGGAGACCGACCCAGGACACGCTGGACAGATTATACCTCTGGACTGGCCACGGAACGCCCAGAGCTGGGCTGTCTGGGCTCCGCTGCTGAGGTCCCTGCGAACCAGACCCAGATCAGAAGAAAAATGTAGTTATGGATCTGTGTGGGACCACGTAAGATGAGTGATTCCCATGCAGCTATGTTTGAATTGGGGGGGGTCCGTGTGTGGACCACGGCTTATATTGGTATCACTACTGTGAGCCCATCACAGATTTAAGGTGGGGAGCCTATGATAGCCCGGGGGTACTGTATGTATCAATTTGATGTTTTCCCTTATTTAACAATCATCGTAATTAAAAAAAATCTGATTTAAAATCATTTAATCACACAGCCCTAGTTTGTCTTTTCATTTGTTTTTGTAATGAATGTGTTAAATTGTAAATAAACTCTATGGACACACTGTATGTCAGACATATCCACGTTAGCATGCTAATCCAATGAATCTCTTCATCACCAACAATGAGGACAGAAGTGAAACTCTGATGCTGTGTTGAAAACAGCCTTCAGTCCAAAATGGCATCAGTGAAGCTTTGCTGATTCACTCAGATGTAACTATTCACTTCTTCTTATTATTACTTCATTATATATCCTTCATTTAACCATGTGAAATCCTAATGGAGAGTAAAAATCTGATTTCTAAGAGTAACCTGACCAGAAGTGCAGTGTAGATATTGTTAGAACAATGAAAAAAAGACAGAAAAAAAAGCAATAAACCACTAAATAATTTCAATATCTGGTCATATATTTATGATTTGTTTTTTTGTTTTGTATCTGTCATTTGTTTTTGATGTGTGTACTGCTGGCTGTGCAGTAATTTGCCCCTAGGGATAAAAAACTACCCTGAACCTAGAACCTCATATATTATCGCCTACTTTGTAGAAGTCAATGAAGGTCAAGGAAAATAAAGACAAGTTCAATAATGATCTCAGTAGAAAAAAATAGAGACACAAGGATTAGAGGAAACAATGTTAGAAAAATAGTTCTATTGCCACATGTAAAGATTGACTTCTTTGACCACCACCTCCATCTCCTTCCTGACAGAGGCCTGCACTGTTGATGTTATTTTAACCCGGTAACACACAGTGGCTGCAATATGATTGGACGAACACTCTAACATACACATACTCTATTGGAAGCAGTGACCAAGAGAAACAAAACAATATAAAGACAATAATTGGGAATCATTTTTAATAGATTTTCATGGAACAAATATAAAAATGTATGATACAAACACTGTTAAACAATAATAATCTACAGTGTGACAGGTTTTTTTATATGTCATTTTTAATGTCAGTTTTTAAATGAATATCACTACAAATCAAAATTGCAGCTAGCATGGTAAATGACTGCACTTGTGAGCAGGATAGGTGCTTTAAACCACTTTATTTAAGTCTAACTTTTCACTGGGGTTTTATTGTGTTGCATTTTGACACCTCCTGTTCCGTCTTTCTCCTCATAGGCCCCTGGAGACACGGGGACAGGCCTCATTTGTGACTTTCTTCCATGGACGTTTGCCGTTAGGGTCCTCACACTATACATCCTCCGCTCAATTAGCCATGCTGACGCCAACACCCCCCCAAAGATACCTCGGAGGAAGACAAGATGAAGTGGCACAGCAGCCCGGGAAGCCAGAGGACTATTCTGAGTGAGTCACAGCTTTGGCTCATTGCCCACGCGAAGGTGTGTTCGAGGTGTGTACGGAGACGAGAGCGAGGCCGGTTTGTGTGACGGCTCTCCCTTCTGAGTAGGAGAGTCCTTGAGGTTTCTTGACACATTGTTCAGTGAACTTAACAGCAGCACAAAGGCCTTCAAATCCAGATTCTTTTGTATATTCTTATTTATTTGGCAAAGGTCAGATTTGATAGAATATTAGAAATGTAATGTACTTTCTAGAAATAAGTGCTGTTTGTATAGAAAGCAGCACAACAAATGTGACATAACTTTTTTTTGGGGGGGGGGGTCTCTTTTCACCATTCATTCCCATTTCCAACTCCGCAACTACTGACACTGGTTTAGACGTCAGAGGGTGGGCGTTGTTTTGCAATGTTTGAAATGTCCTTGTACACAGTAGTGGTTTCATTGGGTTTAGGCCAGGGGTCGGCAAGTTTTATAAGCTTAAGTTATTTTTGACCTGAAATCCATGAGGCAGCTGCTCTTTGGTAGCCTATATGTGATTATTTTGTTACGTAAAGGCTCATATTTATCTAAACCCACTTTTATAAGTCTTTGGTTCATTTATTTGTGTGTTTGAACCCTAATAGTTCATACAGTTTGAATCTGAACCCTCCAGCTGCTGCTAAACTATCTTTATATTAATTCTGGCAAAAATTCAGCGGAATTTTACAATCTGTTTCAATTCCTTCTTAATTTGTTACGTTTTATAACTAGTTACATCATAACATTTGCACATATATGGTCAAGTCTTCCAACGATCATTTCTCCAAGTACGACATAACTGTTTGTCAGCAGCAGTGGTTGGAGTAAAAGCTGAAAATAAGTCTGATGACTCTAAAATTTCAGTTGGCAATGGCAGTGGTTCGAGTCATGGTCAACCACCTGGAGGGGGGCGGAGCCTCAAGTGGCTCATGTGCCTTTAAAACCACCTTTCTGGTGTCATTACTGAGAAATAGGGTTGAAGATGGACATGTGGAGTTGAATAAATGAAGAATTCAGAGCCAAGCAGAACATTTACAGTTTATGTAGAAAACAGGGGAATGTTTGAAAATGTATAATTTAATTTAAAAAAAAACAAAATGTTACTTTTTTAACTTTGCATTTACATTATAATAATGCAATGGTTAGTGCTTTTATGAAATTATGCAACTACTATAAAGAAAACATTGAAGGTTGTTGCTACCATCATTAGAGTGCACAATATCCCAAACAAAATCATAGTGTGTGATGGAGAAAAAAAAGTCCACTTTAAATAATATTGTATTGTATTTTATAATAATAACAATAATAATAATGGTTTGGATTTTTGTAGAGCTTTTCAAAGCACCCAAAGTGCTTTATATTATTGATCCATTTTTCGTTCGCTCTCACATTCACCCTCTGGTGGTGGCAAACTACATTTGTAGCCACAGTTGCCCTGGGGCAGGCTAATGAATTCACACCCACGACCCCTCCCATCACCACCGATCACTCATATGCATTCATACACCAGTGTGAGTGGCACGTAGGTTGTACATGGTTCCCTTTATTTTATTTTTTGCAAATGTAGACTTTTGCATATTATTTTACTTTTTCTACACTAAAAAAAACTGTTTAAAATTGTAAGGATGTCATTGTTTATAGGTTATTATGATGATATTTTACTGGTCTGATCCACTTCAGATCATATTGGTGTGTATGTGGCAAACTAAAATATAATTAACATCCTTGATAGTTAATATCGTCAGTGTAATTTTTGCATTTCACAAATTCATCTCATGATTAGACCCTTTGGCGGGCTGGTTCTGGCATGTGGGCCGTATGTTTGATACCCCCACTTTAAGGTAACCCCAAGCACAAAAAACCAGCGGCAAAGGGGTCACGACCAGGCCACATGATGTTACAACTCCAGAGCGAAACAGTCTCAAAGTCAGGGATAATAAATGTGTTGTATATTTTTGTTATTGTCAGAAGCCCTGTAGGGAATAAATCAGAGATAAACTGGTCCTAATACTTTCCATCTGTCTGTGGCATTCAGCCCTAAAGCCGGCTGGTGTCTGCAGAAGACATACAACTCCAACACAGTCACAAATATAAACTGTCATTCCGTAAAAAAACAAAAAAAATATGTTTTATTAATAAATTGGAGGAAAACAGGAAGAAGGAGTTTGTTGGCAACTAGTTTGAGCTGCTTTTTTTTGGTTTGTTTCCAGTAGCTTCACAGTAGGATTGCTCAATTTGCTGATAATGAATAAATATGCCACCCATCGCAGTAATGTGGCCAACTGGAGTGGAGAAGGAAATAGACATATTAGTGGATTCTACCCAAAAAAATGTAAATTAAAAATTGTGAAACCTTACACAACAGATTAAAAAAAGAAAAAAAATTAAATGTTATAGAAATCAGAAGTGATTGCACAAAGTCAGACTAAAAGCAAGTGAAGTTATTAACAAAATAATACAAATGCAAATTAAAAATATCCATTAGGGTGTGAATAAATAAATACATTTTTACATTTTAAAATATCGGGATGCATATCGCGGTGAATACAATGTAGTGGAATGCAGATATATCGTGATACGTATCATATTGTGACCTCTATATTGGCATGTGCATCGTATTGGGAGGTTGTTGACAATACCCACCCCTGCTCCTTCATAGTAAATGTCTAAACCAAATGTTGAACTACAGATGGATTTAGAATGTTTAAATAAACTATCCCACATTAATATTTAATACATAAATATAATGTTTCAGAGCAGAAAGAGCATGTATTTTAAGTTTTACAAACTGGTTTTTGTAGAAAAACATCTACTATCACGCAGTAAAAACACATAAAAACATAAAAAAACCCACAATATTTCATATTTAAAATTGACCTGAACCAGCCTCAGTGTCCAAAAATCTGTAGCACCTGTACCAAAAAAAAAAGTTTTGGCAAAATTTAGGAAAATTCATCAAATTTCAGGGTAACATAATGATGCTTAGGGTATTTTAACTACTGTTGAATATCAAAACGAGTTTTGTAAGGGTTAAATGACATCCGTAGATTTATGGATACGTGCACATTTTGAAAACTGACCTTTTCAAGACAATGTTTGAATGACGTAAATTATAACACTGATCTCACACTGTGGAACATTAACCACCAGTGGGAAACTTTCCAAAAACACCCTTTTTAATCATGCACAGCTGCATGTGAATCAAAGTATTATAATTCATTGTCATAATCCATTATACATATGAAACAACTTATTAGTAATTTTGTTTTTTCCGGAAAAAGGGTAAAAAAAAAACAAAAAACTGAATATTTTGCCCCAGGAAATGGAGTACCCGACAAACACACGTTACACGAATCTTAGTTAGGATGACATGAGAGCAGAAAAATATGCAAATCAAGCTTCAAGTTTTCATCGACGCATGAAGGATGAAAAGAAATCATGTATGATCAAGATCAAATCATCAAACACGAAGCGCATTCTGCATAAAAATGACACCAGGCGGCTCCGTCACGTTAGATAAAAGAGGACGGAGACAAACATCAGCGGCTGAACTTGAGAAAACAGGCTGCAGATTGACAGTGAGCGATTGTGTTGTACATACAGTACAGTATCACACATCCCCCCCCCCCCCCAGAGGACACAGGGAATCTGCGCTCTGTATAATTTCATTTTCCCTCTTCTACTGAAATGTCCTGCAGTGATGCTACTATCACAGTGGGCCTGTTGTTGGCATAATGGAGAGAAGTGCTGTGAGAGAGCTCATACTCATGCCTTCCAGTCATTTTTTTCTTTCTACTATCAACTTTTCCGATCTGCCAAGAAGAAGGGAATCGCACCTACAGCAGCAGATTCAGAATGAAGAATTACATGAAAACAACACCATATAAGACACCAAATTCTTTAGTTTTCACCTTATAGTTTAAGTAACACATTAGACAGGGTTCCCACAGGGTGTTAAAACATCTTAAAAGTCTTGAATTTACAAATCTTACAAATTAAAAAAGTATTTAAAGGGCTCATATTTACCTGAACTCACGTTTATTACTTTGGTTCATTTATTTGTGTTTGGACTCGAATAGTTCTTACAGTTTGAATTTGTACCCTCCAGGTGCCGCAAAACTATATTTATATTAATTCCATCAAAAATTGAGTGGATTTCTACATAATTCGTGCTTAATTTGTTCCATTTTATAACTAGATACGTCACGATATTTGCACATATAAGGTCAAGACTTGTGAAGAATATTTCTGAGTACAATATAATTGTTTATCAGCAGCTTTGGTTGTAGTAATAACTGAAAATATGTCCAAATTTCGAGCTGATTACCTAAAATTTTCAATTGTTGGTTGAACAGGACAAAGTAGCACAGCCAATAACCTGAAGGGGGCGGGGTCATGTGCATTTACACAGCCATTTAAACCACCTTTCTGGTGTCATTAGTCAGAAATAGTGTTGAAGATGGACCTGTGGAGATGAACTAATGA
Source organism: Maxillicosta whitleyi (assembly GCA_029822895.1). Taxonomy (NCBI): domain Eukaryota; kingdom Metazoa; phylum Chordata; class Actinopteri; order Perciformes; family Neosebastidae; genus Maxillicosta; species Maxillicosta whitleyi. The sequence continues at coordinate 9,125 of JAPSES010122979.1, forward strand.
AGAATTCAGAGCCAAGCAGAATATTTATAGTTCATGTAAACCACAGGGAAATGTTTGAAAATGCATAACTCCATTAAAAAAAGCAAAATATTGCTCCTTTAAAAGGTGTTAAATTTGTTATGGTAGGTCTTTGATATGTTGCCATAAATGTGTTTTCTTGTTTGAATTGTCCAACCTACAAAGAGAGTAACATTAAACATTACATTCAACTCAGTTCCAACCTGACAATTTATATAGATATTATTTAGATATTAGGAACCAATTTTCACTAACTTTGCCCCTGGTGAGAAATGACTCAGAGCGGTGGGAATCAAGGCATTAGAGTCTGGCGGCGAAATTGATTTCTGTTTTAAGTAGTGTAAAAAAGGTCTTTTAAAGTCCTAAATTTAACTTGTAAAAACCTGTAGGAACCCTGAATATAAACATTTTCAACCTTTATCCATAACTAAATACCCACATTAATCTTACAGTATCTGAGTGAACATATTATGCACACTTTGCACTTCATGTTATAAAAGGTCGTATTATTTCTCACAATTTTTAAAGGTCAGAATTCAAAAGTGGGTCATTTTTGTATGATTTATATTTTTTTCTCATCAAGCCACTAAAATCAGCACATTGTAAGCAATGAAAAATTACAATGTTTAATACCCCTAAGAAAAGCGCATTAGCACCTTTTAACATTTGACTAATTATGCATATTAAAGAACGATGCTGTTAATCATATACCTGGCTGCAAAAATCCAAAAATAAGGAATGCAATTTTTAGCCCCATACCCCGAAGAGGAGGCAAGGGCTGTTTTTTTTTTTTTTTTTTTTTAGCTTATTTAACACTTTAGCAGTAAATCTATTGGTTTAGTTCATACCATGACCCAGAATAGTTGTCATTACATTTTGGGAGAGGTAGGTCAAAGTTCAAAATATTACCATTTACTTATAAAGGGCGAAATATGTGTGAGGGGCGGGGTTTGTTGTGCCTGCCATTATTTGTTATATAGTATTTTTTTTTTTTTTTTTTTTTAAAAAGCTGTTGTATTTTTTTGAGTCAAAAATATGCTTTGTTTACATTACAAACATGGTATTTAAACAGATAAAAATATGATAATTATTGAGTATTTGGTATTTTTTGTTTGTGGCTCAAGTTGATGAAATACGAAAAAGTGTAAAACAATTAAAAACCAACTGTATTAAAACACTTTGACATTACAATGGTGCAGATTAGGAGCTTTTGGTGGTTAGGAAAGACTTCTCTTCCGGGATACCGCAGGGTTGGTACGATGCAATGAGGTCACTTGAGTGTGTTAACGCTGTGTTATGGCTGTTTGCAGTAGCAGGTATCCGTCTTTCGTAAATCAATGCGCTGTGCTGTGTCACATCGTTGCATCACATCCTAGAAACATATTTGTTTATTCAAGCTTCTCCTTCACAAAGATATTCCTCTGAGACCAAAGTCTATTTTACAAGCAGGCTCCGTCTATGAATAAATCACTAAAAACAACTACAGAAACACTCACAAAAAAAACAAAAAACGAGCAATTCTCCAAACAACAAAGAGAGAACAAACATGCTGAGCAAAACACAGAGACAGCCACAGTGAGAATAACAAACCGGGGGTAGAGGTGGAGGGTAAATAACAGCCAAGTACACGGTGTTACTGTCCAGATACTGAACTATGAGTGGACAAACTGTCTCTGGATGCATGTTGTTTATTTGATCTCCAGGAGGAACACAGTGTCTGGTCTGAGGAGTTTACAAGTGTTTTTCTGGTTTGGTCTCATCTGAGCTTTCAGTGGATGAAGCATGATGTCAAGGAAGTGATGCTACTTAAATAATAATAATATGTTTTTCTGCTCAAGGCCCAAAAGAAGAGTTTACTGTCTCCATGGGACCGAAATTTACAGAAAAAAATCCCAGCTCAAAACATTATTAATACCCAACGCACCATCACCACCATAACATCTTTTTCACTCTCAAAGAAAGTCTTGATAAAATACTCTATACTATATAACCCATGTACAGAAGGGATGAGCCCAGTGTCTGTGTAGTTATTGGATGGAAGAACTGTGACGTACAAGTACAGTGGATTACAATGTTTTCGACTTACGTTTTTTTCACGTTACGACGTGGGATACGCAGTTTTTTCGTCCCTGCCTTACGGCATTAACAACAATTTCTCTCCCACGGCCGAAAATTCAAACTTGGCGGTCGGTGTGCATGCATACGACTGTCGGCGTCACTAAGATGCTGATGTGCTATTGGCTGAAACCCCTGCCACAATGCCCCAGAGAGATGCTGCCTCTCTCTCTCTTTATTTATCACTCGCTCAGTTCTAGATATAGTGTGCGTTACGTACAGACGTGTATCCATGGGTCCCAAAATTGCGAATAATGATAAAGGGAGAAGTAAAAAAAATGGTAACTATGGAAACGAAGCTGGACATAATAAAGAAGTACGAAGAAGGCACGCGCATCGTTACCCTCGCTAAGGAATATGTCATCCATGATGGACATCAGTTTTCTTAATGTTCGATTGTCCGCCACCTCCTCGATGGAGTCCAGCGGGCAGCCGAGGACGGAGCCAGCTCTCTTTATCAGTTTATTGAGTCTCTTTCTGTCTCTGTCCGTACTGCCCGCCCCCCAGCACACGATGGCGAAGTGCACTGCAGAGACCCCCCCAGAGCCCTGTTCACACTGAAGGACCTCAGTTTCCTCAGCAGGTGGAGGCAACTCTGGCCCTTCTCGAACAGGGTGAGTCCAGTCCAGTTTGTTGTTGAGGTGAACACCCAGGTACCTAATGGAGTCCACTATCTCAATGTCTAAGCCCCGGATGTTCACCTGTGTGGGCTGTAGGGGGGTCCTGCGGAAGTCGACCACTATTTCTTTTCTTTTCCTGGTGTTGAGGAGCAGGTGGTTTTGTTCTCACCAGTTGACAAAAGTCTGTGATGACAACTGTAAGATACTTCTGCGTTGGCTTCCTGTTTGAGCTGAGGTCCTCGCTCTTAGAGGAAAGGTCACAGACAGTCATTTCTATTTATTTTTATGTACAAAGCATCACAATACATTAATTTCTTGAGGTACTTCAGGTTAGGTCAAGGCCTGGAAACCCTTTAGTGAGAAGAAACTCAAGAAAACCTCTAAGAGCAAGACAGATCAACAAAGGAGAACAAAAACTTCTGTTATGGAAGAAAAAAAACCTTTCACGACAACCAGTCATAGTTGTGTATTTATTTATTTTATTTTTTTTACAGTTTTTTCCTTTTTTTTTAACATTTTACAGAAAACAGACACATGTATACCCAAATGTTATTTTTTTAAATTTTGCTGTAGAACAACAATTCCACTGTAGTTCATGTAAAACACTGCATTAGAACTTGGCTGTAGTGCACAAAGAAAGATGAACTTGATAAACTTAAAACATGCAAAATCAGATGTCGTTTCACAAACTTGATAAACTAAATATTTGTTGTTTGTGAAATATCGATACTGACGCCTCTGTATCGATACATGTATCGTGAAGAGGCCCACGATGATATATCCCTGTATGGATATATTCAACACACCCCTAATATACATATACATACATATGTGAGATTGGCTGTGTAATATAGATCCAACAGTAGAGAAAATGCAAGTTTGAGCAGAAGAGACTGGAGGAGGAACTATTCAGAACCTGGTTAAAGCCTGTTGTCGGTAAACATAAAACTATATATAAAACTGTATCTGCAGTTGGACATGGGCATTAAATGTGTTTAAAACACATTCAATTATTAGATCCACTGTAGAACCCTGTATGTACAGCAGGAAAAACACAATTTTAGAGTAAAAACAGTCAGCAGTTGTATTTCCTGTGACCTCCCTTTTGTATTTAACATGTTTTTAACCCTTTTCTTCAGACAATATGACATTTACGGCATTAATTTTCTCATATTTTGTACCAGGTTTCATTCAACACGTCAGATGTGTTTAATTGTTTCTGCTGCTTCTTGTCATGGGGTCAGAGGTCACACTAACTAGTTTACTTTAACATATTTACTGGAGGTTTTCTTGTGTGCCTTTCGAGGCTGTGCACACATTTCCTGTATTTTCGTGTTGTATCTGGAAAAAAGAGAATGCGAAATAAATGTGTACGGTCCTTTCAACCTGCAAAAACAACAAAGATCAAAGTGGAAACAGACTTTGGCACAGGACTGTATGTGTGTCTGCTGCTGCTAGTCTTAGCCAGGATGCTCTCGTAAAAGACATTTTCAATTTCAGTGTTTTTTCCCCATTGAGTTTATTTAGTTTAACAATTGTAATGTATGGAATTGGCTTTAATTACCACACATATAGATGATACTTTTATTTATTTCCACACTAATGCCCATTGTCTCGTTTCTTAACTAAAAGTGTCTCATATTCGTTTATTTTTCAGATATTTATTTTCCAGTTTTACCCCCAAACCTCAGTGTTTCCAGACAGGAACGCAGCCCGGTTGTTCTTTCATATCACAGTACAGTACAATACCTCTGGGAGCAGGAGTGTGCTGCTTGCAGGTGTTTGTAATGTGAAGCTGATGGATTGTGTGTCGCTTATATCTTCAGGGATGGGCTGAGACTCCAGGTCCCAAAGAGTCGCATTACACACATGTATGCAGACACACAATGTGCATACGAACAGTGTATCCTCAGTGGAAAACATGTTCATAGGTTGAATGAGCAGCTGAGTACAAGTGCATCTACAAGTGCACACTGTTGATTAGTGACGCCTAGTGGTTTATTTCACATACTGGTGTTAAGACGGAGACATAAAATACAGAGTTTCACATGTGAGGAGGTCTGGGTTAATGCAGGAGACCCCCCCCCCCCTACCCCTTCCTCTCCGGTTTCACCTCCAGGGCTGAAAAATGAAGCTATTATAAAAGTGTTAAAACCTGCAGTCTGTCCGTCAGTCCTCTTAGACCCTCACGGTAGAACGTCCACTTCAACATCTGAAATGAACATGTTTCTCTGTTGTTAATTTCGTCTTTTTGTTACAACTTTAAAGAGTGAATTTTAGGAGAACACACCTGTTTTATAATTACAGGCATGGCCACTTGAGTTTACAGATAGACAGGGATACTGTGGGGTCTTTAAATTTACAAATTAATAGCTTAAAAATGTCTCTGAAATGTGTTAAATTTCATATGGTAGGAGTTAAAACAGTGATATTTTGCTTTTTTAAATATAATTCTTCATTTTAAACATTTCCCTGTGTTCTCCATAAACTGTAAATGTTCTGCTTGGGTCTGAATCCATTAATTCAACTCCACAGGTCCATCTACAAACAGATTTATGACTAATGACACCAGAAAGGTGGTTTGGAGCGCTGGCCCTTTAAATGCACAGGAGACACATCAGGCCCCGCCCCCTCCAGGTTGTCTGCTGTTCTCATTCAACCAACAACTGAATATTTTATTTAACCAGCTCCAAATTTGGACATATTTTCAGTTTTTACTCCAAACATGTGGAACTGTAGAAATGTTGGTGTGAAGCCTGGACCTTATATGTGCAAATGTGGGGGCGGAGCTAGTTATAGACGCAACTATTTAAGCAGGAATTAAAACAGGTTGTAGAAATCCACTGGATTTTTGCAGAAATGAATGTACAGATAGTTTCTCAGCAGCTGGAGGTTCAGATTCAACCTATTGAACTATCAGAGTCCAAATACACAAAGAAATGAAACAGACTAAGAAAAAAGGGGGTTTAATAAATATGAACCTTTAAGTTATGTTGCCATAAACCACATCGTTGTATTGTGTTTAAATGCGTCTGTTAAATGTACAAACGGCAAAGAAAGTAACATTGGTTGACTCAGTTCCACCCGTTCCATCCTGACAATTTATATTGAAATTAAAATCCAATTATTGCTAATTTGTCATTCTCCTGATGAATTAACTACAGAATATTCAGCCCAACACACATGCAGCAGTCACCTGAAAAAGATGAATATGGGAACGTGAAGGGACGGTTAACAAGTCAAAACTATGCATGTGAAGTGCATATTTAACAATACCTGGTCGACCTGGTTGACACGAGTTCTCGTTAATTCTAGGAATCACAAATTTTTCCCCGTATGGCTGTGAAATCTGTATTAAATTCTTTTGTAAGTGGTCTTCAAAAGGCTTATTTAACTTGTAGAAACCTGTAGGAACCCTGGATAGATATGGTGTGATTCTGTTTTGTGTGGTTTTTCATTGACAGCTCACTCAGAGCTTCTGTTTATTGAATAAAACATTTTATGCTGACAGTCAGCTGTACTATTGTTATTTAATTCGTAACACTAACAAATCCATCTGAGGATTCAGTTATAAACATGTTTCATGAAGTTTACCAGTGTTTAATTACAAATTGAAAAGCCTGATAAAATAATGTAGCTATATTAGCTAATGTTAGCGTTAAATTATAGATCCATGGTGTGTCGGATAGCTTACTAATTACAGTCTTAATACCATAATCCAGTGGTTCACAGACTTTTTTTTAGCTTGACATTCAATACCAGTCATTTTGTTGTGACAAAGAAACTATTAAAACGCTAAAATACATCAACAAACACATGATTGACCATTCCTCTGCCAATGCATGATCTTATAATCTTGTGTCTTTTATGTCTTTTTCATGTTTTTGCTTCACTTTCATCTCATCAGTTTTGCTTCTTTTATATATTTTTTTGTCTTATTGTGTTTTTATCTTTTATCATAGTTTATTCCGTTACACCTTTTATCCATGACTTAAGTGAAGTCAGCATTTTATGAACTCAGAATACACTAAATTTATTGGCTTTTCATTGAATTATCGTGTATTTTGCTCTGACAAATGGCCGTTTGACAACAACAAAACCTGTACAAACCCATTTTGGCTCTAATCTCCTATTAACAGAAGCTAATTTATAAAAGACAACACAGGTATAGGTATGTCCAGTTTTCCAAAAAACAAACAACAAAAAAAAAAGTAAAAAAACAAACAAACAAAACACCCACATTGGTCCATATTCACTTAATTATGAATGTTAAAGTCAACATTTCTATACTGGCTGTTTTTTCTCCGCTAGCGGGGGTTGACACAGCGGGCAGCGACACATTCACATGTTGATTTGTCACAGGTTTTTACGTTGGATGCCCTTCCTGACACAACCCTCTGTATTTATCTGGGCTTGGGACCAGAACAA
>JAPSES010122987.1:2602-16303 GCA_029822895.1 Maxillicosta whitleyi
GGCTAATGTTATGAAAGGCTAATATTATGAAAGGCTAACACTATAAAAGGCTAACACTATAAAAGGCTAATATTATGAACGGCTAACATTATGAACGGCTAATGTTATGAAAGGCTAATGTTATGAAAGGCTAATGTTATGAAAGGCTAACACTATAAAAGGCTAACACTATGAAAGGCTAATATTATGAAAGGCTAACACTATAAAAGGCTAACATTATGAAAGGCTCTATCATAGAGCCGCTGTGTGTCTAATAGTGCAGAATCACACCACAGGGGGCAGTGTGTCATTTTAGTCACGTAGAGGAACAGATGAAGAAGAAGTGGCTGGAACAGACAGACGTGAACATGAACACATATGGGGACGTGTAAGTTCAGTGATAATTGGCTTGAGGAGTCCAAATACAGCAGTTGGTTATCAAAAACAAGGCTGGAATATGAAACGTGATGTAAAGTATGTCAGAAAGACATCCAGTTAGAAACGGTGGTCTGTAAAGCCCATGACCCTCATATGAAAGGGGAAAGATATGCTAGTCAGGAAACAAGGCCCCCCATGTGAAAGAATAAAAAAGCATTCTGTTCTTCAACAATTATTAAGAAAATAGACAAAGATTACAACACAAGGTTATCTTGGGGGAGACCAGCTGATTGAATTATCTATCATGCATGAGCTCTGCATTTGCTTGGAACCTTAGATAGGCATGATTTAGCCTCATTAAAACTATAAAGACAAAAAAGATATTAGTTTGTAACCAGAGTAATGTAGAGGACGATCACTGGGTCACCCCCAAGATAACCTTGTATTGTTTTCCTTTTCTATTTTCTTCTTGTGTTTTTTTTTTTTTTTTTTTTTACTGTATGTATTTCTTCCATGGTAGTAGTCTTATTTTTTATATTCAAAGGTCTTAAAATGGTCTTAAAATGCATTGTATTTGCTTGTCAGAAATGTGCAGAAACCCTGTCCTGTTGAATCCATTTCCATTCTGCAGCTGCTTGTGTGACCATTAAAACCTACAAACTGCTCCTGTTAAACTCACAATAATTTTACAATAGTGAGCAAATACTACTGATGGATTTTTGAGTAAGCTAAATAGAGTAATCTAGCATGTCACTGTTTCTAAAACAGGACGTTTTTCTGGACTAAACTTGGGAATATATCCACTTCTTCAGGGACCACTACACCACTGCTTACAGTATCCAGTTTTTAGAGACTGACGAAGCCACTTCTGGGATTCTAGAACCACAATTGTTTTTTTTCTTCTAATTTTGAAAACGCTGAAGAAAGCAAGTATTAATGCTAGTGTCAGTGAAAGAAGAGTTTCATTAGAGCATTATTAGCCATGGGCCCAATGTGACATATAGGTCAGGGTACAAACCCCTGGGTGGGATAGGATCATGATAAAGGGATATTCAGACACATGCGTTTCAGGCGCCTCGTCTTATCATGTTAATTAGGTTTAAGCCTAAAAAGATGAAATCCCAACACACACCACTGAGCTGTCTCATTGTGTTTGTATAGGTGAGTAAGTAACCCACCATGAGACCTCCCGTCTGTAGGATGGCATGGTATTACAGAAGAGAAACATGGCTGGAAACTTCAAAATAATCCGACGTCCCCTTTAGCATGTATCCTAATAAGATTCCTGCTGAAAGTCTGAGGGACCCATTTCAAATTTCACACTTAAGCACAATTAACCCTCGATTTGACTCATAATATGTAGTGTTTCAGATGTTAGTTAGTGCACAGATTGAGCCATAAATGATGATAAATGAGATTTGAAAAAACAACACAAAAAAACAAACATAAAACTGATATTGATAGTCACTAAATGACAGTGTGTTTAACTCCAAGCCTTAAAAGACACTGTTCACATTTATGCATAGGATGTATCAGAATAAACTTCATTTAATTTAATTCAGTCTTATTTTTTTTCCTCCAATGAATAGAGGGAAGGTTCAAAACCCTCTGAGATCAAAACTGTCAAGCAACTCGTGGCACCCGGTAGGCTTACATCAGAGTCCAAAACAGGTTAAAAAAAAATTTAAAAACAAAAAAGAAAAGAAATTTCATTTAACAGGTCAGACAAGATCTGGTGGTATTTCATGTGAGCTCTAAAGATAAGTAATAATTAGTAATTATATTTGAATGCAATAATTTGCACTGGTCTGAGATAAGGGTTGTTTGCATAAAACACTCATGAATATTACCAATTTACATCCATAGAACTGATGCCAGTACTCAGCTGGGAGCCAGTTCATAGTTAATTCCACCCTTCGTCATTCCATACAACAGTGTTTGTCGTGTTTGCACCAGTTTGATCTGTCTAATCCATTTGTGGATCTGGCCCATAGAGTAATGGTTTATGTCAGAAGCTGCAGTTTGAAAATCTACATATGAAGTGTTGTGAGCACTTACAAGGACAAATCTAATGCTAGCCACTTACCGTTTAATTATAATTTGCAAGCAAAGGCTATTTATGAGATAACTTATCCTTATTTTCTACTAATACATGTGTAAAGTAGGATTTAAGTTGAAACACTGTGCATATATTGGCTTTAGGGTTATTTGTCTGTAGATGTGAAGTGAAGAAAACTATTAACAAGTATTAACTCAAATTGAAGCTAAAGCCAATACTAATTGTGCTTGTGTTATTTGGAATGTATTGTGGTTACATTGCCAGTGTTGTGGAATTAATTACATTTATGTAACATATTTAACGCAGCCTATGACTTTCATCACACATTTTTATTCAAACTTGTAAAAACCCCAGTGATAGCCTAATTATCTGTATTTTATTTTTTTGGTTAATTTGTGATAAAAGTCAAACTGCTTTAACACAACACAAACATTATTTCTTGTTCTTGCAGCTCTAGTTTGGTCTTCAGAAGATATTTATCTTAAGGAGCAAGATGCGCTGCTGTTTTCAGTTGTCGGTTTCTCTGGTGGTTCGTCTTTTCTCCGTCGTTGGGTCCAAAGGGTTGACTTGGTTTTTAAGAGTTTGTTTGCTACAGCTGAAAACATTGAAATTGAACCCTACAGAAGTGCTGCATATCCAAAATCCATGAGACTGAGGAAATGAAAAAGCTTTACAAAGCTGCAAAGTTGGAGATAATACCTTGTTCTCCAAACTTTTAATTACCTATTGCAAGTGCTGTTAATATAAATGCATTGTGCAGCTTAATTAGTTTTTAATTGGCGTTGAATAGAATTTGCACTAACTTGCGACTTTTAATATTAATTTGTCGTTTGGGGCTACAGCCAGGTTTCACCCTTTCTGTTGAACTTTGGTACCACAACTTCTCTTCCGCCCCCCCCCTCCCAGGATCAACTCCTGTCCCAACAACTGTTCGGGCCATGGCAGATGCAGCACGGCCAACTCGGTGTCGGGCCGAGTGTACTGTGAGTGTGAGGAGTACTGGAAAGGAGAGGCATGCAACATCCCGTACTGCAGGGACGACTGTGGCAGCCCGGATCACGGCTACTGCGACCTGACCGGAGAGAAGCTGTGTGTCTGCAATGACAGCTGGCAAGGTAAGAGAGCAGGACGAACAGGACACACACACAGACTCTAATTAGGGGGCTTTAAACAGACATGGGCGAAGTAAATTGACATATTGGGGAACCTTTAGTCTTGTTGGAACGCAGCCAGAGTTGTACGCTTCATGGCCTGGAAAGAATAGAACACTTTCTATCCCACGTATCCCAGCGAGCAGAGGTTTATGGGTCGTATCAGATGGCTGAATTCCAGATATACTGGATTAAAAGTGGTGCTTTTTTCTTTTCTTAATGTTTACTGATAGAATAAAAGAAGCAATTACTAGGGTTATTTATTCCCAAAACCAAGACCACATTTCCCACGATGCCTATCACAAAAAGGATGTGTGCCCTTCATGAGTGTACCGAATGTCTGGGAAATGGTTGACACAAGGGTTCTGGATGATTCACAAATTATGTGAAATAAAAACATAAACAATAACATCATGGTTTTTCTAAAAGTGGGGAAAAAAAAACAAGACATTGACATATTTGGTACAAAAATATAACATTGACTAATATAATCTAATGTTAATTATACTGTCATGCAGCTGTATGAATGATGTTTAATAATATCATACTCCTTATGTGTAATCTGGTCATTTTTTTCATATTCCAAAATTAATGAACGCTAAAAATGAGATAGAATCAAGAAGTTGGCAATTAATATGGTAATGTTCAAAATGTGTTTTATTTTTTCCACCTAAACTCCCTTCAGGGTCATATTAATGGTGCTATTGTCTTTGTGTTTAATCTCTAAACACTGATTGTACCTCACAGTCTGTGTCTGCACCCATAGCCCTGCAGAACTGCTCTTTTATGTAATATCACTTTAATCTAACTCCACTAAATCAGTCCAGTGTGAGTGGGTTTGGTGATGGGATACTGCCCCCACATGGACCGATGGTCAAAGCACATACAGGAACAGGACAACGGCACCGAAAACTCTTTTTAGTCCTGATCAATAGATTTTTTTAAATTTCTTTTCTTAGCATTTGGAAAGTCTAAGTTTGACAGAAATAATAAAACAACAATAAAAAACACAACAGGTTTATTTTATCCAGGATTATTTATTGTCATTCCATCATGGAGCCATAAACATTTTACACAAGTAATAGATAGAACGACAGACAGACAGACTTTATTGATCCTACCCTAGGGAATTGCAGTGCAGCAGCAGAATTACACATGAAAAAATAAAATATCAGAATAAAGCATAGAATGTAAGAGCAAACACACTATACATAATAAATTATGTTAAGTTATATAACACCACTAGACTTATGAACACCGGCCCATGTGGGATGTAAACACACACAGACACAGACACACACACACACACACACGCTTCATATCTGTCACATTTATATTTGCATTATTTCCACTGTTACATTTTCACTGTTTACACTGTTACATGTATGTTTAAATCATTTACACTGTGACATTTGTGACCCTTTCATACAGTATGTCTGCAATTTGCACATATTTCAGTTGTGCACTATATATATGTTTAATGTATGTCTGCATATTATTGTGTTGGTATTTAGATGTAAGTGCACTGTCACTGGCAGAGAAGTAGTGCAGTGATAATAAAGTATATTTTATTCTGTTCTCTATTGTATTCTCCTAGAAAATGATAAGGCATTTATCTTTTTGCCTATTGCTACAGAGCCAATCAAATGATCTGAATTCTACACTCTGAACTTTGTCCCAGTGGTTGATTTATTTTCATCCAAACCTCAGGCTAATTCCTTATATGAGACAAAACACTCGCCTCCTTTCAGGTTGTGTCCATACTGAAACTGAAAGTGTGAGTAGGTGCACAAACCAGGCTCTGGTACCTGCTACCCTGGCCTTTCCAGACACATGACATGTGCAGTGTGTCCACAGTACTGTGGCAGCAGAGTGACAGGGTACCAGTCTGCACTGGAGGTAATTGGCTCTGTGATAATAGACAAATGACAACGTAGTCCCACATGGCTGTGGCTCTGGCCATTTCAAAACAGTGAACTTCTATTAATAAACTTGTATACTTATACATTATTGAAAATAGTCACCCTGAAATGATCCTGTATGCGTTACTAATGTGTGATCAATTATAAAACACTTGCAGACAACACCAACCTTACGTTTACACTACATTTAATAAACAAAATTATTAGATGGGCTATAAACGCAGCACCTACTGGTTCAGTCGTACACTTTATGACTCTATAAAAGCTAACGTTTAGTGCTGGGACCGCAGACGCTGACGTGTCTGACATGAAGTTGTGTACCTGTATGTGTGTTGTAATGAGTCGGGCTACCAGCGGTCTGCAGGATACCATGGCAACCCCCCATGTCACAGCGAGAAAAACACATTATGCTAATGCAGAAGTGTACGTCCTGCTGTTTGTCCCTTTCTCCTCATCTTCATCCCCTCCTCATCCTCACCATCCACCCAGAGGATGGTCCGTTTGGACGCAGCTCCCCTTGACGCCTCCCGCTCCTCATTTGTTTATTCTTCTCATGTTTGTTTGCGGCGCTCATTTGTAGCCGTTAAAACATTAATCAGACCCACCTGCCTCATTAGAAACCCCCTGATGATTTTTGTCCTCTTCCAACTCCTCAATAAGTGAGGGTCACAGAGGTCAATACGCACCGCTGACAGAGGGTGACATCATTTAATTGTTGTTGCGCTGTTTCAAAAAATCTCATTAGTGGGTTTTGTGTGTGTTTTGAGTATTTTATTCCTGTTTTGCAAGTATGTTATGAAATATGTCTTAGGTTTAACTGGTCTAAGACAAAGGTCTGTGAAGTAAACACAGACCAGTATCATAATTAAACACAATGAAGACCTGGTGCAACATATCTTACATTTTATAGACCTCTTATTCACAATTTTACTGTAATAATGGCCTCTCTCTTTCCATCTGTTCTTGAATGTTTTTTCATATTATTTCCATTGATTAGAGCAGTAAGATGTATTTGTGTCCATGACCTTTAGTGAGGCAGTGACCTTTAACTAGATCTGTGGCTGGTAATTAAAGGTTCAGTTAACTCATCCATCCTGCACTAATCAACCAAACCTGATTAAAAATCTCCACAGGTAATATGTAGCATGTCCAATTGATTAGGAACAAACAACTAATAACACAATTTACTGTTAATAATTGCCTTTTTTTTTCCTTTTCAAGACTGAAGCTGAAGCTTGTGATGATGGACATTTAAAAGTAAAACCACAGTCTATGTTGAATAAATACAAATTCTTTCCAGGTTAATATATTATACTGCTGATTAATGGCATCGTTTTAACTTGGACACAGATTCTTAGCTGTGATTTCCCATAAAATCATCATGTAAGACATATTTCTGATCAGCACTGACAACTTATAGGTCTGCTGTGTTGTTGGATTTTATTGTAAAGTCATTTAAAGACCCATAATTCTATATTGGTTTAGAGGGCAATAATGTCTAATATACATGGATATAAATGACATGATAATATGATGATAACAAGTAATATGATCCATATTCAACAGCCAGGTGAATGTCAAGGAATGATTCAGAACAGAATAAAATAGAACTGATTAAAACAGGACTTTATTGATACTGTTACAGTCACAAGGCTAATCAGTTTAGTAGCTCTGTTTCTTTTCAGAACCAAACATGTAAACATGCAAAAGACTGTAAAATATTACTGTACAAAAACTGTATAAAAATACTGTATAGATTGTATGAAAATCTCACAAAAATTATACCAAAATAAAATATATAAAAAGCCAACTTCATGCAATAGATGCAAGAAATGTGTGCAACATATAATGGATATACACAAATAATATAGGATTTATACAAGTTAAAATCTACGGAAGGTGCATGTTTTTTATTATTGCACTGAGGTAGGCGAGTATTGCATGGCCCATTAGACTGGGGGTGGTCTTTATTCAGTCAGTTGGGGGGTGGATGAGGGGTGGATGTGTTTACTAAATGTTCACATACTGCATGTTATATCCAACCCAGTGACAGGTACCATTGTAATAAAATAATTAATATTACCAGTGTCTGTCACATCAGGTGGGTGTATTTACAATGTCATATTGTGATATTAGTAGATACCAGTAGAGTTTTTAAGTAAGTAGTAATATCTAGTGTTAAACTGCTGCAAGTTAATACAGTAGAAAAATGCAACTTAACATTAACCAATTGTTTTTATTTTTTAATGTGATGAATATCTCACCTAATCACACAAATGTCCAGTTTAATTTGCATATCACATTTAATTTGGTCAAAAAACTCCACCTGTTGTGCCTAAAATATTGAAACAAGAGAAGTCCATGATAAGAATGTGTTCAAATGCACAGTAATTTCACTTCTGCTGCATCCTCTTTGGTCTAAAACAACAGTGATCTGCTGTGATTTCACCACTCGAGGGCACCGTCGTCACACATTTCACTCTTCCTCACCTCAGGTCCGGACTGTTCTCTGTCGGTTCCCTCCACTGAGGCCTTCTGGATGCTGCCCAGTATCAAGCCTTCAGCTCAGTCCCTGGGTCGGGCGTCCCATCAGGCCCTGGTGCACTCTGGGCTGATGTGGGTGGTGGGAGGTTACTCCTTTAACTACTCCAACTACCACATGGTCCTCAAGTAAGCAAGACACACTCTCAGCAGAACGTAAAACTCCTGTTAAGGGCAGAGATCTGCATATTCAAAAGCATTTTACACAAGGACAAAAGGAGACAAAGAAGGCAGTTTCATTTTTCACCCTTTTACACTGTACGTCAGTCCGATCATAGACTTTTACCTGCCAAGGACAGAACATTTTAATCAGATAAGTTAAGATAATATATACTGTATGGATCCCCCACGGAAGAAATTCAAATGTATACATAATAAACATCAAATCTAATAGAAAAATTAAAAGATTTTAAAAAGTAAAACAAATGTGTTGAAATGACTGAGTAATACAAATAGTAATAAGTGGTGCCAGGCACAACAAACCTGCCCAGCGTACGTTCTGTAGCTTATTTTGGCTGATGTTATCATATCTATGTGTGTGCTGATGTCAGCATATCAGTTCTTCTATATGTGTATGTGCCAAGTTTGAAGTAAATTTAAACAAAATTGATGTTCTTATAGACATTTCTAATTCTGGCTACTATAAGTAAATGGGAGAAGAAAAAAGATTGTAAATTTTTTTTATCTTTGACGTACTTTTCCCAAAATGTAACCACATTTATTATGGGCCACTGGAAATCTATAAACCCGATCTGGTATGAATTCAACTAACAGTTTTGCTGCTAAAGTGTAAACAGCCTTCGGTAATAGTAATAATAGTAATAATAATAATAATAATAATAGTAAACAAATTAACAAGTGTGTAGTTGGTGTTATTGGCAGATGCAAAAGTCTGTTGGGAGTAGGATGTTTCTGTTGTACAGTCTGATGGAGGTTGGAATGGAGGTGGGTCTGAACTGTGGGTGGGACAATCCACTGACTGAATGAGCTGTCTGTCAATCATAACTCATCATGCAGAAGGTGAGAAGGTTTGTCCAGGATTGCACAGATTTGGTCCTTCACTGTCCTCTCAGCCAATGTCTCCCGACAGTCCTGACACTACCTCACCAGTCCTGACACTACCTCACCAGTCCTGACACTACCTCACCAGTCCTGACACTACCTCACCAGTCCTGACACTACTGGCCCCCGTGGACAGGTAGAAGGTTTTGAGGAGCCCACTGCAGACACCAAACAACCTCAGTCTTCTGAGGATGAGAAGTGCATTATCCGTCTTTTGTATCTTTTACCTTATAATCTTGAATCCTTTTTATTTTCTCTTTTATTTTCACTTTTTATGCCTCGCTTGTGATGCTTTTATGTCTCATGTAAAGCACTTTGAATTGTCCTGTACATGAAATGTGCTATATACCAATAAGCTTGCCTTACCTTGAGTCTTTTTGTTTTCTTTTTCTAGCTATAATCTGGAGACCAGTACGTGGGATGTGGTTCCTGTCACCAACGGGCCTCTGTACAGATATGGACACTCACTGGCTCTGCACCAGGTAGTCACACTTTTATATTTGACCCATACGATTAAAAACCAGAAACACAAATATGACAGGCAGTTGACTTTTGTACGACTTACATGAATGCATCTGTTATTGAAGGTTGTTGATATAAGACATAAAAAGTCATTAAGGCAATTTATGAGTAGAAGTAAACAAAGGAAAGAAGACCATGAGTAGGTCCACAGCTGTAAGGAAGTTTCCTGGAAGTTAGCTTTGATTTATTCCAGTGATGTAATGGATAAAAACTGAGCATGGCTTCTGCTTGTTTAGTTTGTATTTGTGACTCAGAAGATGTTAGGACTGTTCATAATGTGTGGATTTTTGTGTTTTCTTTTCATCTATTAGACTGCACATATGGATGGATGGATGGATAGATAGATTTTACTGATGGGATGGCAAACTGGGAAATGATAGTATACAGCAGTAATATGTTTGTATCCTAATGTAAATGAGGCACTGGGACGTACTTTAAGTCCCTTTTATTAGGTACTCATATTCTTTTATTAAATATTAGATTATTAAATAAGATGGTAGGGATAGAGTCCACCAATTGAGAACTTGATTTATTAAATGCTGGCTATCACTGTCAGGGCAAGGTGTGATGTTTGACTGGATGTGTGTATATTGGATGTATGTGTATTGTCTTGTGTTCTCTTATTGTTGTCTGATGGAGACTGGGCTGTAAACTAAATTGCCCATTGATGGGACAAATAAAGTAATCTTGAATCTTGAATGAATCTTGAATTAAACATAAAAAAGCATGTTGTTTCTTTATTTCCCCATTAGTCTCTATCAGACTAGAAAATATTCTCTTGGGGTGCATTTCCATTATTAAAGTATTACAATTTATACATTTACAAAACAAATGTTATGAATATGTAGCAGTGAGGAAGATGATGAGTGTGACTGAACTGAAGATACTCAGAGTTTTGTCTGTAATTTTCTGTTTGTGTCCAGGCTTTGTTGTTTAGCAGCTGCGTTTTATTATTTCATTTACTTATGCAGAGTAAAAAAAGCACAATAGAGATTGTATTGTTTTGAAAAGTGAAGTTTAACTAGCTGGTTAGGTCAGCAGAAGTGCAGATGCTTGCATAAATTCCCAAGTCATTTATTACTGAAAATATCAAGAATAAAATACAGCAAAAGTACATTTTCATCATTTTAACTGAAATGAGTTATTGGATTGGTCTATCTTGGTCAAACAAAAACAAACTGAAGGGAGTCTGGTGGCTTGTGATAGGCCTTGGCATTATTTAAGACATTTTAAAGACAGATTCACCAATTAATGTGAAAAATGACTCTTTGATAAATCAGTAGTGAAAGTAAATGTTAATGTAGAGCTCTAACATTATCTGGAAACTGCTTCTGCTCTTCCAGGGTGAAAGCAGTGATGTGAGGGTCATTTCACCAGACTGAAAACATTTTCGGTGAGACTTGACCATTATTCATGGCACCTCTGTGAAGAAATGAGAACATCAGAATCAGTCGAGTGTCCCGTACAGATCACTCACTTCACAGCGGCGCCATCAAATGATGTGTCACTGTCCAAATACGGGGACACATGCTTATTCTGTGCAGAAGACATCATTTAATAGTGAAGGATAGACGCTTGGATGAAGATAAATGTTTCTGTTCCGCAGTGATAAAGGTTCAATTTGATCCAGAGGAAGTCATTGTGTTTGACCGCAGCAGTAATTTTAGTTTAACCCATAAAGACCCAAACAACCACTGGGAACCAAAAATAATCACAGCATGTGTATTTGTTCAATAATAAATGGCTTTTGCATTCATCTCAGGCAGATCAGGGACTGTAGAAATAAGTCTTTTGTTATTTCCGGGGTCCTCAACAGATGCTCCATCCTCTAGTAATGGTAGAAATTCAGTGAAAGATGGTTCCTTATTAAACTATAAAAACACCACCTTTAACCTAAACCACTCACTGATCTAAAGTGTTGATCCAATAAACCTGTTCATACATGGAAATAACCGGTGTGAAATGCAGTCATTCATCTTTTTATGGTCATCAGATATCATCCATTTGGACGTTCAGAGGCTCTGTAGTTACCATGGAAACGCCATCATCTTCTACAACACAGATTCACCAGTGAAACCCACAGAGTTGGATAAATAAGAACAGTCGTACACACTTAGTAATTTATTCCCTGAAAAAGTCACTTTTTCTTTTGATAAATGACTGTGGATAAAGAGACTTGGTTTACATTAATTAATTAATTAATTAATGATACACCAGTGCTTTGACACGTGGGGATCTGTGTCAGTTTTGTCCAGCAGTCACTGCCAAAGCATTCTGGGTATGGCAACATGATTGTAAGGCTGGTGTGTTCCAAAATGACTAATGTCTGCCAAAATATTGGTGCTATTAATTTACCGATTTTGCTAAACTGTTCTTTAAGCAAACACACACACACACACACACACAAATACAAACACATAGACACACACACACACATAGGCGCACACACACATAGGCGCACACACACATATACACACACATAGACACAAACACAGACACACACACACATACACACACATAGGCGCGCACACACACAGTCACACACACATAGTCACACACACACACTTGGCTTTTGTAATATAAAGTTTGTTGAAAAACTCACTTTTTCTTCATTTTTCTGTTTTGATGTAATAATAACTAATTTTTTTTTTTTATTGAACATCTACATGATCAGCAAATTACATATAGGGAAAAATATAGGCTTTACACTGAAAAATGCAAAATACAAGGGACGTATAATGAAAACAAATCCATTAAGAAGGTGAAATAGAGAGAATAAATCATTTAGGAACTGTCATAAAAGTAGTCCTGGGTTTTTGCAGGTCTGCAGACACACAACCTTTAACTGCACACATTTACATGTATGAAAGGAACAACTGGACTTTGCTGCTCTTTGTCACCTTCAGTAAGACTCTTACACTGGAGCACAAAGCACATATACAGGTTTATTTTTAACGGGGGTAAACCACATATCTGACCCAACGCACTGACTTCAACTGTCACCCTATAAACCACAGGTGTCAAACATGCAGCCTGGGGGCCAAATTCGGCCCGCCGAGGGGCCCAGTCCAGCCCATGGAATGAATGTGTGAAATACAAAAATATATATTAACTATCATTTTAGTTCAGGTTCCACATTCAGACCAAGTGGGTCAGATCAGTAGAATACTATCATAATAACCTATAAATACTCACAAATCCACGTTTTATTCTTTGTAAATGTAAGTATTCTCATGTATGAACACTAAAACAAAGTATAATTTCACAAAAAATCTAAATAATTTGAATATTTATAGAGAACCTGAAATGTTTTAAGAAAAGTAAATGCAATTTTAACAATATTCTTCCTGTTACTAAATGTTTTGTGTATTTGTAGATCCACTGTGTAATCTACAATGAACACGTGTAAGTGATAAGAAGAAGAATATTAATAAAATTCCACTATTTTTTCAGTTTGTTCATGTTATTCACATTGTTTTAAAGGATAGTTTGTAGATGTAAACATTTTCATTGTTTAATTTTACTTTTTTTTTTTGCTCTAAAACATAGAGAAAAGTTTGGAGTTGACATTGTTTATATATTATTATGGTATTATTTCACTGGTCACTTAAAGGTCAAGTTACATTAATATGACTGAATTTGGAGTCCAGTTAGTTTAGCATGGATGCAACACTGCCTGCACACTAAGCCACTAAACCTGGAGGAAACACTGTTATACATCTGTTTGTTGCATTCAAGCTCCAGTACGTCAAAAATATTAAAAATATGAAACAATTCAGATGAGTACATGTCTGAAAATGAATTAAAATCTATGGGTGAAAAACAAATAGTAGGGGTTTGTGCATAATGCTGCAACAGTAGAAATATGATGTAGTTTCTGAAATGATTTAATTATCTGGTGCATTAAATGGTTTAAGGCAGGGGGGTCAAACATGCGGCCCAGGGGCCCAAATCCGGCCCCCCAAAGGGTCCAGTCTGGCCCTGGTGATGACTTTATGAAATGTTAAAATTAACTAATATATTAACAATCATTTTAGTTCAGTTCCATAGACAGAACAATTCAATTAAAGTGGGTCAAATCTGTAAA
>JAPSES010123036.1:0-16297 GCA_029822895.1 Maxillicosta whitleyi
CAGGATAGTGTCTGGATATTGGTAGGGACATGACCCGAGACCCCCCCCCCCCCAGGTGTTCATGTTGTGTTTCCAACCTGCTGCTGCCCCATGTGACAGAGGTCTTTTCAGAGGCGTGTGATGTCCCCATGTGTAGACTGATGGTTCCATGAGGTGACATTATTATCACATACATCCTCTGGATTCAACAGTTTCATAAAATACCACGTATGACTGACTTTATTGGAAATAAATATTGGTCCACTGAGTCTGTGAATTTGAATCAAATGGTTAAAAAAAAAAAAAAGCTGTATTAGCCACCAAAAAAAGCCATCAGCAACCAAACGTATCTTCTGATCTAATGTGTTTAATAAGATTTGAACCACTAATTATATCAATACATGTGAATAATTCAGATAAAATACTGTTTCTCAGCTTTTCATGGTCATCAGATATGTTTGGACATTCAGAGGCTCCATAGTGAACATAAAAATACATCAATTTCTGCAACATTGACTCAATGGTAAAATAAAGTATGTTGTATAATTAACAAATGACAGTGGTTGTAGATGCTTGTTTTCACATTCATTTTAATTACGTATTTTACTGAAAAAGTCACTTTTACCTCAGATTTCTTTGATCTTACACTTAATGTTTATGACGGTCTACATGATCAGGAATTAAATATAGAAAAATATTTGCTTCTCACAGCAAAATGCAGGAGGTCGTGTTATGAAAAATAGTAATAGTTGGATTAGGATAGGTTAAATGTAGACAGTGAAAGAGATTTAGGACTTTAAGAGTTAGTTTGATGATTCATTAAATTACATATAAATAGAACACCTGATGTTGAAAGAAAAATGAAGCTATTAATATGAAAGGTTGTGTTGGATGACTGTTTGACTGTTTTTTTTTTTTGCAGAGATGGATTATTTATTATTTCCAAAACTGTACATATACATATAAATAATTAGTATTGACAAGATCCAGCTTATGTCAATACAAAAAAATCGATCTTTTTATTGGTAAGACAGTCTAATAGCTTTCATACATGCCATGAATGTGTTTAATATATGGTTCTTTCCATTGTTTCTGTATTGTATTTACAGTATTAATACAGATATATTCTAATATTAAGTCTTTTTCAGTATAAATATTCCATTTGGCATTAAGATACATTTTTCCATGACACCTCTAAGTTATTTATATATTTATCTATAACTTATTAGTATATTTTCAACAATATTCTAACCAATACTGTTTCATCAGAGCTGTCTCTGTAACTTATTACATTTAGTTATTTAGCTAATATTAATTTTACTCAAACTTTTAAAGATAGACGCAGGACAAATAAAACCAAATCTTCATTATCACTGTGAGGTTTTTTGTGATTTGGGTGAGCCACCACTTATTGTCATGTTTTATTTTAATTTTTAAAAAAATATTTATTGACATTTTTTTTCTTCCTACAGACCAAGAATTACTGGAGGACATCATTACAGACAGCTGCTTTCACACTTCTCAGAATATTGTAAGTTCAATCACATATTAACACAACATCTAGGAACAGTTCAGCACTTGACTGTTTGAGCAGCAGGTACAGGAGGAGGTACAACATGCACTCTGTCAGTATGACTGTTCTGCATCAGAATGTGTTAAAAATGAAAGTGAGCGAGGATGCAGTAAGAGGCTATTTGTATTCAGATCTGTTTGTAGTCAGGTCGGTTATTGGAGGCAAATGATGCATACTGGGAGAGAGCCAGACGTACTCTCCAACTGGGAGGCTGCAAATGACACCATAAAACACTGTGCACTGACACATACATGGACAGGGAGACACACCCGGCCGCTAGGCAAGTGTGTGTAAATGATGGCTCTATTGAAGGATGGGAGAAACATAGAGAATGGGCTGACAGGTCGTTACTGCAAGTATGACTATAAAAGCCATGAAGCAGCTCTTTGTAATTCCACACAGCACTTTACTGCAACATACACAGCAGAGGAGAGACGATGAAGCATGTTGTGTAAGTAAAGGAAAATAAAAGAGTGGGAGGATTTAGGATCTTTCGCTAAGATCTTTAGAAAACAAAAATAATTGCAGTCCAGTGTAAGTGTGTTGTTAGTGACTGTGGTCCCGTTTTTCAGTCCACCGACATGTTGCCTTTGGCCATGGTGATGCTGTTTGACTTCCAGGACAGAAAGTTTTTGCCTCACCAGTGCTCGACAAAAGAAGGACAGGAACCTCTGCAGGAAGTCAGGGACCTGGAGAGCAGCCTGCGCAGGTGTGTGGGGGTATGACGTCAATACCTACGAGCTTAGACCAGGGGTGGCAAACATATGGCCCTCGGGCTAAAAGCGGCTCATCAAAGTGTTCAATCTGGCCCACAGGATGAATTTGCAAACTGCAAAAATTACACAAAAGACACTGACAGTTTTTGAACAAGGTAAATGCTGTATTTTTCAGTTCCTTATGGCTTACACTAAATGTTTTGTGCATTTTTTTGTGATCTGTAAATGATAATGCATGTAAATGATAATCTGCTACTTAATATTGTTAAAATTGCACTTATTTTTCTTAAGAAATTTCAAGTTCTTCATGGATATTCACATTAAAAGATATATTGTAAATGTAAATTTACCAAAAAATTGCACTAAATCAAACGGAAAAATTTGGGGTTTTCCAAGTTATTACCCCAAGGCAAAGGGTATTGTTTTTGGTTCTGTTTGTTTGTTTGTTTGTTAAAACTCTAGCAGGAAAACAGTTGGTTAGAATCATACCAAACTGAGTTTATAGACTGCCAGTGAGCTAAAATAGATGTCATTACATTTCGGGAAAAGTAGGTCAAAGTTAAAAAAAAAAAAAAAAAATGTGTATGACAGTAACATTTCAAACGTCTAGAAAAAGATCAATTTTATTTCAGTTTACTCAAACATATAGAGGCATTTGATATGCTGACATCAGCTGGATCAATGCCAAAATAAACAATAAATAATAATAGCAATAAACAATAAAATAAATAAACAATAAACCAATACATGCGAGGGGTGGGGGTTGTTGTGCCTGGAACCACTTGTTATACTATTATATTACTTTTATATTACTATTACTATATTATATATTACTGGTCTAGTCCAATTACACACTGGGGTGTGTGTGACCCCTGCACTAAAATGAGTTTGACATCCATGGTTTAGACTAACGCCTCTGTTTGTATGTATTTGAGACATCAATCTGCAAACTGACACAAAATGTACAACAACATATGTGTGTGGTGTTTTGTTCTTACAGGTGTAAGACCAAACTGGCAGCATCTCTGGCTCGCTGCCGAGTCAAACAGCGTCTGCAGAGCATCTCCTGCTTTCTGGTGGACTCTGTCAGATCCAAACAGCACCAGGCTCAAAGTCTGCCACATTATGCATGGGTCAATACGCTCAAATACAGGTAAATAAGATAAGATAAGATGCAGAAATTACAGAAAACAAAAATGTACCCTTGTGAAGCATAAAATATAAATAAGAAAAATATTAAGTATTTTTATGAATTAGATTTAAAATGAAATCATACATAAACATTTACAATGAATTTACAATGTAATTGTAATTATGTGCATACTATCATCTGTCATGGGTCATATGACACAAACATGTAAAAATGAAGTTGAAGGGGATTTGTTGGTATTTTTAATAACATCCTGTCATCTAGTATTGGTGTTAAACAGAAGATAGTGGTAGTGTTTTTATCGAATTAAATGTGAACTTATGAAAACTCTGAAATGTAACCTATAGAAGATGGATGTTTATAAGCCATTAAACAAAGCCGAGCTCATACTCTGTTGCCAGTAGCAACATAAAGCAGCCACTTTGAAGGACTGGTAGAGATGCTTTAACCCACAAAGATCAAAACAAACACTATCTACTAATCTGATATGTTTGATAACAACTGAAATACACATCCTGTCAATACGTTCAAATAATTCAGTCAAATGCTGTTTGTCAGGTTTTCACTGGCTGTACATGAGATCTGTTTGGAGGACATGAAAACACCATCATCTTCTACAACATCGATTTACTAGTAAAACCCATATAGTTCAACAAATGTTACTGGGTGTGGACATCATTTTACATTCAGCTGTTGATCGATTTTGTTGATAAAATACCTTTTTCTTCAGCTTTGAATATGTGGTTAGTAAATCAAATACAGGAAATATCAGATTTTTGCACAATACCGCAAAGGATTGAAAAATAGATAGTGATAAATTACCTAGATGTATTGCATTTCGACACAAAACTATTTCTAGGCCTTTGAGTGCTAAAGCTGTGATGTAAAATCTCTTCCAAAGACACAATAGAATTGCAGATGTACTTGATTTCTATGTATTAGTCAAGATCTGAAAACACAACTTTGTTTTAGTTTAGTATTTTTGACCTGTTCTGCAAATTAAAAACTCTAAATGGTGATATTATGTGGAAGTTTGGATAAATCTAGTGGTATTATTTAGAGTCTTAATGTTTCCATAGTTGTAATAGCAGAAGTAATAACACAGTATTTAGGGGTTATTCACTGTGCGCGACCTGTGCATTAGAGCAGATAATGACGGCATAAAGAAAAGTGCTAAAACAGACAGTGATTTCAAAGTGACTGGTTGTGTTTGCAGTACATAGTTAATGGTCAGTGAAGTTTACTGGGGTGTACACCTGATACAGGAAGGTTGTCTTTGTTTTCACTGGTGCCTTTGTGCAGTGTTTGTATTAATATCCTTCATGTGCGGGTGGAAATATAGGACCCTTGATGTTTTACACAAAAAAAGACCACCTGTCCTCCACCTTTCCTGTAGCACTGAAGAAGTGTGTGAAGTGTTGCGAAGCGTCAGTTTGCGTGAAGTGAAGAATATGACTGAGCTTACGGAGCCGACGTTCTGCAGAGACCCCCTTTGTCCGGACACACTTGTCTTTTCAAAACAACTTCATGCTTGGCTTCAGGAAAACAGCCTCACTGTTACACACACTCTGAACTTACAGGTAAAAATGTGTGGAGAAATTTGGAAGTAAAGCTTGTTTTCTTGCATGTGTTTATTTAAAAACGTATCCTTTTTGATAACAGGTACAGAACTGATCGGTGTTAAGGGCATTACAGAGTCCTACTGAGGCAGAAATAGTCTTACAGATGGTTTAAGTGCTGGTTCATTAATCTGCCTGACATTTCTCTGCAGGACAGGAGTGTGTGTTTGGCAGTGACTGTGTTACGCCCCCTGCTGTATGATGACAGTGACGTTCTGCTGGTGGGGTCCTTCTCGCCTGTCACCGTGGCTCACATAGCTGTCGTGGCGTCTGCACGCTCGGGCCGGGTGTTGATCTGTGGCGCTGATCACACGCCGTCACAGATAGAAGACATGAGGAAACTACTGGTACAAATGAACATGAAGAGTGAGTGATAAGACAACAGCAGACGTATAATCAAACATAAACATACAAAACACTATTACCAAGGGGTGTTGTTTTTGATTCGGTTGTAAAGGTTGAATTACCAGATTGACTTTATAGATTGCCAGTGACCCAGAATAGATGTCATTACATTTTGGGAAAAGTAGGTCAAAGTTAAAAAAAAAAAAAAAAAAAAAAGTGTATGAAAGTAACATTTCTAACGTCTAGAAAGATCAATTTTATTTCAATTTACTTCAAACTTGGCACATATATACAGGCAATATATATGCTGACATCAGCTGGATCAATGCCAAAGTAAACAATAAATAATAATAGCAATAAACAATAAAACAATACATGCGAAGGGCAGGGTTTGTTGTGCCTGGAACCACTTGTTATACTATTAATTTACTGGTCTAATCCAATTACGCATTGGGCTGTATGTGTCCCCACATATAATCAATGTTGGGAAAAGTAGGTCAAAGTTGAAAAATTTTATGAATTTACTTATAATGGGCAACATTTTAAAAGTCCATAAAACATCAATTTTGTTTCAATTTACATCAAATTTGAATTGAATTTGTTTATTGTCATTGCAAAAATTTCAGGGCAACAAAATGACATTCCAGTTACAACTGATCAAGATAAACATTAAAACACTGACAAACATGGGAATTCAGATACAGTTGAACTGACAAGTCACCAGAACTGGCGCTTCGTACTTCAAACTTGGCACATATATAGAGACAATTGATATACCGACATCAGCATATGCATAGACAGGATGACATCAGCTGGATCGATGCTAAAATAAGCTACAATATGTACGAGGGGCGGGGTTTGTTGTGCCTGGAACCACTTGTTTCTTCTTTAACCCTTAAAAACATAAAACTATTTGTGTGGTGACTGTCAGTGTCACATATGTTATTTTCTACATTTAACACTTTATTAAGTGGTTTGATCATCTGCATTTTGCATTTTCAGGGAAAATCAGCTTTTCTATACTTAATTTACTAATGTTTATAAAATCTCAGTATAAAGATTAAGGTTTATTTTTATCAAAACAGAGGAAAATTGAGGGGAAAAAGCAACTTTTGACTAACTGAACATAAAAACAAGCTTGTACAACTATTTTCCTGTGTAAAACTAACTTTTGTAGAACATAATAGTGTTTCCATGTTCACTACGGGCGCCTCTGAAAGTCCAAATGTGTCATGAGAAACTACATTTGACCTGAAATATTAAAATTTATTGGTAGGATTAGTGGCTTGACAGTTATTATACAGTAAAAAAAAAAAAAAAAAAGTATTAGAGCAGTAGATGGTTTTGGTTGCCAGAAGCTATTTTGGTCTTTAGGAGGGTTAAAGAAAATACTGTTGTTGTGTTTTATACAGAACACATCTTTAATTAGCGCACATATACGTCATATAATGTTCTGTCTATTTACTATAGATTTCCGAGTCTTGTCTGAAACTTTTTCTGGGCTGAATGAATGGAACAACAGCGTACAGCGTTTAAAGGTCATCATTGTGCTTCCTCAGTGTTCATCCTCTGCCCTCAACGACCCGATACCCACAATGCATAGTGAGCACGGAGGTATGTAGCATGAAGGATGCAACAGTACAATGAAAAAAGACACGCTGTGATCCAATAACATTCCTAAACAACCATTCCTCTGAGCTTTAATGTTGTGCGATCGATACAAGACAAGAAAAGGTTGACTGAGCTTTCCTGATGCCAGTAGAATGTTAGGTATAAAATTGTCTTTACGCTTATAATCTTAGTGCAGAAAATGTTTTTAAAGGTCTTTGAGAAATGTCACCAACAGGAAAGAGAGTGCAGAAAGCAAATGCATTATGAAGAGGTGCAGTCTTTCTGGTGAATTCTCAATATGTGATAAAAAAAAAAAAAAATGTTGAAAATGTTTTATTGTGCTCACAGACTGGGAGCTGCTGCAGGACTTGTGTCATGATTCAGTGGCAAAGAGCAAAATGAACTCCATGACCTCCCAGCAGACACGACAACTCGGACATGCTCTCTCATGTGAGTTCACCGCATAGATTTAGACACATTTAATCTGTCGGAACACACGTAAAAAACACAGCGAAACAAGCTCAGTTTAAGAAAAAAAACACACGTAGAAACACAGATCTGCGCCAGTGTTGTAAGTCATTCTGTGTATTTCACCACATCCAGGAACACCTGCTGATAAGTTATAACCAGTATTAGCAGAGTAAATGTTTTTTTCTTACACCCTCTGTATTCTCTCCATTTTGTCATGTGGCAGTCCCAAAGGTCCAGACGGTGGTCTACTGCACACGCTCAGTGTATCCTGAGGAAAATGAACAGCTGGTGAAGAGAGTGTTGGAGAAAACACACACTCACCACAAACTGCTTCCCTTCAGGTGAATACACACACGAGGGACATTAAATCCTGAAGACAGCCTGAGCATAACCACCACCAATTTTAATTCTAAAACCAAATTTTAACCCTCAAGTTTAACAATTTATATTATACGGACATTAATTTTGTCCTTATAACGGAGTAAATTTGTCACCATAACTAGACCTGTGCCTCCATAAAGTAACAGATGCACACACCTGCTCTCTTGTGCATTTATTTATTTATTTCATAAAGTGTTTAATAATTATGCAGTCAGGCTTTTCATTTCCACTATTTTGATCAAACATAAAGAGAGTAAAAGGGTTTTTGTTAGAACTAGTCAAGTCATATTAACAATAAAGACCCAAACATCCACTGTTTAACACCTGTTGATCCATTGGTTCTATCAGTACATGTAAATAATTGGTATAAAATGTAGTTTGTCATCTTTTCATGGTCATCAGATATGGCACATTTGGACGTTCGAAGACTCTGTAGTGAACATAGAAACACCGTCATCTTCTACAACATTGATTCACCAGTAAAACCCATGAAGTTGGGTCAATGACAGTGGATGGAGACACTTGGTTTAAGTTCAGTTAATGATACATTTGATTGAAAATGTGATTTCTCTTCTTCAGTTTTCTCTGTTTATGATATAATAACCATCAACTTTTATGAACATCTACATGATCAGTAAATTAAATGTAGGAAAATACCAGATTTTCACTGAAAAAAACATAAAACGTAGAAGATAATATTGCAATAAATGGTGATAAATCCCTTAAGAAAAGTTAGATATAGGGAAAAAATCATTTGGGAACTGACACAAAAGTCCTTACAGGTTAAACATGTGACCCCCACGTTCGTATGACCTAAACTAAATGCATTAAGACCACAGTGAGGAAATAAAATTCGACTTGTGCTGCTTCTGCATCATCAGTGTATATAAAGTATGTCTGTCGCTGCTGTGGGGACAGCAGTTCATCCTAGAGTCAGGATGAAAAAGTGCAAATGTACACCTGCTGCAAACCTGAATTGCACCTCAGCGCCTAAATATAGCTCTGCACTGAGAATTATAAAGTGAATGAAGGTCACATCCAGTCTTATTTAGTTTTAACAACCTGGAGACAGTGTTTTGTCTGCTGAGAGCTTTTATCCAACTTTTGCTAGCCCATATGGCAGATGTGCAATATACAGGAACAGTCAGTAACAGCTGGCAGTGCAGGGTCGATAAATGTTTTTGTCCTGAGGCTCTAAGCGGGACAATCTGCGCTGTTACACACTGTGAACCTGGTGGACCCTTTCATTACATCCACAGAAAACTCGTATTGTACGTTTGTGCACTTTTGTTGACCATCTGCAGCTGAGAGTGGACAGCTTTGCAGAAAACGGTGGCTGAATTTATTACTAAAGTTGCAAAAGTTCTACTGAAAATAAAAAATATAGAAAGTGACAGAAAAGGGTGATTTATAAAAAAAAAAAAAAAAAAAAAAGTCAAATAAAATAAAATAAAATTCTGGTACGTGGTTGTCAACATTATTTATGGCACCTCGGTGTTATTTTGTGATGTCATTTCCTGTGTGTATTGGACTCTTTCGTTTATAGCCGTTGTTGAATTAATGTGGCAATGATGAATTTATGCTAAAAACGCCACATTGCACATTTTAACAACCTTTCCATGAGTTGTAGCCTCTGTGCAGTCACACCTGCTGCTATGCTTCTCTCTCAGGGTGAACGGGCCGATTTTCCCTGATGACTCCGAGTCAAGAGACGCAACAGACTCCAAGTTTTTCAGGCTGGAGCCTTCTCAGTTCACTAACGGCTGCTTCATCGCGAGGCTGTCCAGACAGGTGAGACAGAGAGAGGAGGAGGGAGGGGGAAAAGGAATAATTGGAGACAGCAAGGTTGTGTGTAAAGATTGACGGAGAACAGAGAAAGGGAGGTGTGTGTGTGTGTGTGTGTGTGTGTGTGTGATTGGTTTGCAACAAGACCTTCCAGTATTGCTGAGGCTGCACTCTTTTACTGTCTGTCTGCTGGGAGGTCGGTCGGCTGTGCTTATCTACACACACACACACACACACACACACCCTTGAAACACTGCAGCATTATTCCAAGACTCCATAAAAAAGAGACAAGTTAAAGATGAAATACGCCTGAACCACTGAAACATTTCAGTACGTTAGCGCAAAGATGAATGGATAATTCTCTGGGTCGTTCTTCCAGCTCTCCTTGCTTCTCACCAGCCTTGTTGCATCAACTCGTGGCTCAATCTGTTTGCCCCCTCCTCTTTCTTCTCTCTCCCATCTCATAAAAAACAGAAAAATACAACAGAAGGAAATGAGATGCTACTGCTTGGATCCGACGTAAGCAGGGATCGTCTCCTTTTTGTAGGTTTATATTTTTTCCTTTAGGGCACAGGTGTCAAACATGCGGCCCTGGAGTCAAATCCAGCCCACTAAAGGGTCCAATCCAGGCTGTGGGATGAAATTGTGAAATTTGTTTGTTTGTTAGCAGGATTAAGCAAAAACTATTCATGGGATTTTGCTGAAATTTAGTGAGCAGAGAGATAATGTCCACAGGAAGAACTGATTTAAATTTGGGAGTGATTCCAAAGTGATCTCAGATCCGGATCAGAGTTCATGTGGATCAATGGCAGGGTTACAATCCAGGATAATGGAGGGTCCCAGGACTAAGTGGCTTTCGCGGGAGTGCCATTCTAGTTTTCATTGGCGTTGCTGTGGTAATAATAACAAATGTCCACCAGATGGCGACTCATGTTTTCTCATATAGTCCATGGACTTAAGAATTTTAAAATGCTATCCAAATAAATGACGGTGGTGGTGGTTGGGGGTGGGGTTCTAGTTATTTTACTGGTCCAGCCCACTTGAGGTCATGTTGAGGGGAATATGGCCCCTGAACTAAAATGAGTTTGACACCCCTGCTGTAGGGGCAGGACATCTTCACCTATCAGAGGGCAGCGCAGTGATTTAACACCTAATGACTGTCATGTGTAATTATCGACAGATGCTCTCACAGTGATTGAAATCACATCAGAGCTGCTGCTGCAGATTCAGTTCCACATCGAGTCGAGTCAGTGCTGCACAGATGAAAACCTTTGCACAAGTTGAACTGTGCTGCAAGACAATTTACAGGAATGTGAAATAGACCCATGGCAGCCTGGAGAGACAAGAAACAGCCACCTCTTTTGTAGAATATCAAAAGGAGACACAAGATATCGTCATTAAAAAAAAAAAAAAAACAGGATCCATGTGTCCAGAAAACTGCAGAAAACCAAAAACCATCCTACAGGCTGCCATCAATCACTTCTGTAGCAGACTGAGCTCTCCGTCTTTTCATCATAAACTGTGAGTTTGGCAGCTTTAAATGAGGTTTTAGGTTTTTACAAAATGACTTATGCATATATTGCCGTCAGAGTAAGAAAAATGAACAGCACGAGACAGATTAAACACTCGGGAGTGAATTAAAGATGCATTTTTAGTGTTTTAAAAAGAGCTCTGAACATCATTCAAGTTTCATTAGCAAGAAGGGAGTGTAAAGAAACGAAGGCAGACAGAGACAGAGAGAAGGGAAGGGAAATGGAAGCATTTTCAGCAACTCCTACCGCCTTTACATTTTATTCGAGGTGTGACTTCATTTACCTCAAGAGTCGATTCTAATAACATCCACCAGGCCCAACGTATCTAAATGCACTGGATTCTCAATTTTCTACACAATAGAATAGAATAGAAGTGCTTTATTAATCCCAAAACCTGGGAAATTGGTTTATAACAGTAGCATAGAAAAGAATACAATATATACAGTAAGATAATTTTATGTACAAGTGCAATAAGTAGTAATAAGTACTGTTACATCAGTTAACAAACAATCAGGTATATCCAGTAGTCGAGTTGTAAAATCAAACCGGGGGGTGGAATTTTTTGTTTATCTGACATATTTAATTGTGTCCCCTTTTTTTTTTTATTGTTCTTAAAGCAATAACATAATTAATATACTGGTATTTGTACTGTCCTGAAACATGCATGGTGTGGATGTTATGTGTCAGATACTCCTGTCATTAATGTTGACTGAGGCACCTCTGAATTAGTATGGACGTCACATTCTCCACAGTTATGGTCAAATACAGAGGACACTTTTTCCCACTGGGTTCAAGTGTAACTTCATATTCATGATATTTTCAAATCTTTTGGTAATTAATCTATTAAAACCTCAGAAAACATTGTAAATGAACATCTGAATCTTTAACTCTTAACTCTATTTCCAGAGTTATACAGAAGTCATTTCCACATTCATTGATAAAATGGAACGGGGGATGTTTTTTTTTTTAGAAGGGGGATGATTTGGACCATTTTTATTTCAGGAGTACTGGGTATATCTAAACTCCCTCGCATTTAGGAAGCAACAACAGTCTAAAATACACAGCTGCATCTTTTCAGTAAAACTAAATGTCTGTATACAGTGCATAAACATCAAAAAAGCAAAACCTGACCACGCCTGCGGTGCAGTACAAGTAGACTTATAAATATTCTCATTTGATTAGGATTTACATATTGCAATGCATCTTTGAATTGAGAAATTTCAAACCCACATAAATATGCACTTTAACCATGTACATGTACTATTTTCACTGGAATTATATTGAGCATTTCACCTCCCTTCACCTCTTTAGGTTTAGGATAAGTGGTAGGGAAATGATCGTCCTCCTCTGCAGGTTCACTTTATGGCTCATTTCTTTTTCATGTTTTGCTGTATAGACCCCCTCCACTCTATGTTCCCCCTGAGGCTTGTTGTTTTAACGTGTTGTATCTTCACATATAATCTTAAACTGTCCTTGCTCTTCTCAGGCAGATCCCACTAAAGTGGAAACAGTCCAGGATGTGCTGGCAAGGGCGGCGGCAAAGGGCCTCCTGGGTGGAATAATCCCTGAACAATCAAAACCAGGCAAAAAGGGAAAGAGCAAGAAAAGCCATCAAACCGCAGCGACAAGCAAACCTTCATCTGCCTCCAGCCAAGGCCGGCCGGGAACGGAGCTCATGAATGAGCAAGACTCAGAACGTGAAGAGGGGGAAGGTGAGGGTGACTTTAAGGATAGTGAGGAGGAAGATGAGGAGAAGGAGAAGAAAAGGGAGAAAGAAAAAGGGAAAAAGGACGGGAAGAAGAAGAAAGGTGTGAATGGACGGAAAGGAAAGCTGAAAACACACCCCAAACAGACCCAGGTTGGCACTAAGTCTAAAAGCCACAAGAAGAAACCAAAGAAGAAGAAAGTCAACTACAGGCGTCTGACGAAAACAAAACCACGGAGAATCCCCCGTCTTACACTCTCACTAATGTCCTCTGCAAAAGCCTCCGCCCGCTTGTCACTTATCACCCCTCTAGTGAAAAAACTCAGAGACCAGCAGACCAGATCTGGTTCTCCTGCATCAGCGGGAAAACACCCACCATCTGTCCGTCCTGCTGCACCTTCTCCCCCAACAGGACCAGAGCGTGAGAAGGCCAAACTGAAGGACGCAGGTAAAGCAGGGAGCACGGTGAAGACCCAGAAGAAGACGGACCCACATGAGAAGGACGAGGCAGCACATGAGGATATGAAACCATCAGACCTCGCCCTTCCAGACGTCTCCTCCAGGTCCTGCAGCTCCCTGAGCAGCACCAGCGATGCCTCTGTGTCGAGGCAGGACTCCAGCGCTCAGTTAGCACCAACATCTGCAAAGTCCTCAAATTCCCAAGACAATGAGGCGGACTGATGTTCACTCAGATTCGCATGTTCAGTTTTTTTGTTTTCTTATTTTCAGCGAATACATATATTAAGTAGCTGCTCTCTCTAGTCAGTACTACTGAAATTACATGACTTTTAATTAGTAATATGGGATCTGTTAACCCCACAAATGTAATAAACCACAAATGTAAAAAAAAAAAAAAAAATTGCAGCTTTCAATATAATAATCCCACAGATGTAATAACTTTACCACAAATGTAATACCTCATTTTCCCACAGTGTGCTCCTACCCTCTCTATTGTTATCATAATCACATCCAGAGATTTTATTTACATGGGTTAAACATAGACTTCTATTATAATTCATTAGAATAAATAATATCCAGCTCATGCTGAAGCTTTTATAATAAAACCTTTACAACATTCTATTTTGTTTCTCCACTTGTATTTATAATTAAACACCAATTAATCTGGAGTTAGTACCATGTGCACTGCAAAGTCAGGCTTCAAAAACAGGACAAAATATACAAAAATTGGAGGTTTATTATTTAAAATAAGCAAAATTATCTGCCAAAAGAACAAGAAATTTGGCTTGTCACGGCTTTCCAAAACAAGTAAAAATATCTAACTTCAATGAAGCCAGAAAAACTTTGAAATTAGTGTTTACACTAAAAAAAAGGGTATTTTTCTATATACAAATAAAAACCATAAGAACTTTTCTTAATATGTTGACAAATATTCTTAAGTAAATGCTCGTGTAATTATCTTGACATTATGCTATTCAGTAAGCATTAACATCTCTCAAAACCAGGAAATTTGTACTAAAAACTATCTTACTTTTGTTGATGTAAAGACATTATTTAAGAATATTTTTCTTATTATGTATGACCGTGTTCTGTTTTCTTGTTTTTAATGAGCCAAACGCTGTTGAATTCATGAACCATAATGCTTGTGACAGTGATCCTAAAACCAGAACAGTATGGTACTTGCTCAAATAAAGACATGAATACAATTTCTCTTCACCTCTTTAATATTGACAGTGCACATGAACAGAATTTTTTTTTTTTTTTTTACAATTTTCCGTCACAATTTTTTTTGCAAACTACTGACTTACTACTACTACTATTACTTACTACAATCATATTAAAAATAAATTCTAATTAAAATGATTTGCTTACATGATCCACTTCTCTGAAGCACGGATATGCCTGAAGAATCTTGGTAGGTCTGCCTTGCCTCATAATATCTGAGTCAATGTAAGATCATCTAGATTGGTGCTTAAGGTCCAACAGCTGGGCAATATTCTTCTTGTTGGGTTTGTGCCTGGATTTGCATAGCTCCTGTAGAACCCTGTGGTGTCTTGTCTGGTTCTGTGGGCTGTCAGTAGCTTTCAGGTCCTATTGAGATGAAATTTCAATCACTGTTTTGGTTCATAGTATTACAGTTTCAAGACACATACGTCGTATAAATATAAATCACTGAAAATAAAATGTGACCAGTACATTCACACCATTAATTTCACTTTCTCATAACTCCACTCCACATGGAGTAGATGTTTATCAATAATAAAATACAATTTTTATTTAACTTACACCAGTATATCAATAAGCGCAATAAGCCTGAAGTCAGGGGGACAATGTCTCTCTCTCTCTCTCTCTGTTTTTTTGTGGTGAACCACCAGAACTAAAACACAACCTCAACATGTGGTCATACCATCCATCCAACTGCTCTGCTTCTGGGAACACATATCACATTGTAATATAGCAGTGGACTGTTAAGCCAGTGGTGTTATCGGCACAGATGCACTTCTTAAAATACAGCAACAGAATGGGCAGAAACCACTCAATAATTATACTTATGTCATTATTTGCAGTATTTTACAAAGCAAAAACAGATAAACCACTGATAAATGACTAAAGTGAATTCTCTGCTCTCTGGCTCAGTCAACTCACCTCAGGCAATCCTGCCTTTACCGCAATGCACCATATATCACACAGCTTTAACAATTAAATTACTTTTAAATTATTTTTATTAGGGTGACAACTGGAGGAGTAGCCGTGCTACCCCCGAAGTTCATGCTCGGCTTGAAGGTTAGCAAGGAAACCAGTCCGTTAGCATTAGCATGTGAGAACATTTAAGCTAACAATTAGCTTTCATTGCAAAGACCAAAAAAAAAAAAAGCTATTTAACATTACCTTATCTTTCAGTAGCATCCATACCCCAAAAAGCACTTCCATCTTCGTTGATGTCGGTTTATGTTTTTAGGACTTCAAACGGCTTCAATTCCAAACGGAACAAACAAGTTAGGCAGTTATCTGGACAATGGTCTCTGTCTGATTATTTCCGTTTTTTTTTTTTTTTTTTTTCTTCATTAATTATTTCCATATTGATAACGTTCTATTAAGTTTATTCAACAGACCTAAAATAACATATCAATAAGTTAATTATTATCCTTCGTCAGAAATTTACATTTAGAAAACATTTCAGCTTAAGAGGTGTGCATTGTAACACAATATATATCATGAACGGTTAATTTTAAAAGGACGCAAAAATGTAAAACATTCCATTAGAATTCTACCGTTGCTGGGTTATCACGGTCTATACAAGACCTGCGCATAGTTCCAACAGCCCCTTTCTGATCTTGACTTGAGAGAAGAAGGTTTGTTTACACTTGCGCTCGAAGAGATTTTGGCTAACAACCACCATCAGGAGACCCACCACCGACCAGAACCGGAGAAACCGAACCACCTGAGATCCGACACAAACCGAAGACCACTG
>JAPSES010123045.1:0-5000 GCA_029822895.1 Maxillicosta whitleyi
ATAATGTGTTAATAATTTCACACATAAGTCGCTCCAGAGTATAAGCCGCACCCACGGACAAACTATGAAAAAAACTGAGACTTATAGTCCAGAAAATACGGTACAGAGGATAGAAGACCTTTGCATTTTCTTCTAATTCAACCAAAACCATAAGTGATGCACAGACTAACGGCAGACCTCCGAGTAGCAGAGCAGAGTTGCTGTGTTTTTCACGGTGGTGTGCTTGCCTGGCTATGCACTAGTGAGCATGGGATTACCTGAGGGAATAACACCAACAGGATGTCTTCTGGCTCTGTTGATTGGTTGTGGTCTATAGTGGAACAAGTAAGGAGATCTCGGCCCTCTTCTTCCTCTTTTTTTTTTGTGAATCAGTGTTCCAGAGACTAGCCAAGCATTAATGTGTGCAATGAGGAGGCATGGCTGCTCATTGGATTGTTTCTTCATCATCAGACACCCTGATGAGGGTGTTAGTTTGGAAAAACCACAGTAATTGAATCATTTAGATAAGATAGTTGTACACTTTCTCATGTTATCATCTATTCATGAGATAAATCTGTTAGTTTAACCTTCTCATTTGCAAGATTTGAGATTTTTTTTTTTTTTTTGCCAAATTGTGAGGAACAGAATAAGATGCATCTGTTACATTTATCACCTCATGATGATGATGATGATGATGATGATATTGCCATGGTTGCCTGTTTCTAACAGTTGCAGTTTTTTTTTATTAACCCCCCCCAAAAGGGGAGGTGAGGGGTTTTTGCTTCAGTTCGTTTGTGTGTTAACACCCTAGCATCAAAACTATTGGTTGAATTCATTCAAAATTTGGTTTATAGATTGCCAGTGACCCAGAGTAGATGTTAGGAAAAATAGGTCAAAGTTAAAAAACAAAAAAAAAAAATTATATTTTTTTAAAATCTCCTTTCCTTCCCCCATTTACTTACAATGGGCAAAATTACAAATGTCTATAGAAACAGATTTTTTCTTTGTTCAATTTTCTTCAACTTTCTTTTCTTTATATATAGAGGCAGTTGACAGATTGACATCACTACATGCATGGACATGATGACATCAGCTGGATTGATGCCAACATAAACTACAATACATGTGAGGGGTGGGGTTTGTTGTGCCTGGTACCAGTTGTTCAATGTATGAGTTTTTGTACAGAACTTTCAGAATTTTTTCTTAAATTCTAAATAATTGAGTCAGCGTACAAACAATTGGCTCATTTTAACTTTGTTGAAGAAAACTTCTCTTAGAGGAAATTGGTATTTCTTTAGGTGGACAAGAAATATTGCAAAATCATTGTTATTGTAATGCTGTACATTTGTATCACATATTGCAAGTTTTGCCAATGTCGTGCAGCCCTACCAAAAAACTGGGAAAATATGTTGCATGACTTACCCTGTCTAAAATTACACTCAAATTGAACACCATCATTTCATAACCTGAAACATTGCATTTTCTAAATCTTAGAACTGATGGGAGTCGGGGTTAGACTCGTGTATTTTGGACACAGGGTTAGTTGTCCTGCTGTTCCACTGACATCTGCCATACAAGGGACTATGTATGATAATGAGCACACGTCATGTTGGTGTTTACATATAAAACATGTTTGGGAACAGTCATTGTTCTGTTTGTTATATTGCTCACCTTCTGAGCTGTTCATAAGATAATGAATGTCTCTTACTTAAGTTAGAGACCTAGTTATGTAAAAATGTTACCTTAATGCTACTCTACAAACCTGCTTTAATTTGTTATAGATGTTCAGCCTTGCAGCGGGTGGCATTGAAGAAAAAAACCTAAATGGAGTAGCCAAGCAACAGCATCACAGTCATGGAATTCACCAAAACTATGAACTAAGAGATGCTTCACCACTATATTAAGCTCAAAGAAGGTTAGAAATCATCAGCCCACATTTCACATTATACATTTAGTTTATTAGAGGAACTATATATTGCCTCCCATGAATTCCCAGTAGAATGTTTTGATTATTAACCTTCTAACATCCACTCTTTTCATGGTTTAGGTTAATAACTGAAGAATTTGACCACCTGTACATCTGTAGTAGACATCATCTATATAACCCAACCCCAATCTTAACCCTAAAATGGGTCATCGGCAACCTGGTGGGTGTTAACAAGTTAAACTGCTAAAGACAATTACAATTATTCAGAATTAATCGTATCCTCCTTTTTTTTTTTTTTTTCCCTCTAACAAATCCTAACCCCAATAGCAGCTGCAGCCCGTGTTTTTCCAGGCCTCATTTTGACCTAAGGAGGAATCAAACCCCCCGAGAACAACACATTAGTTACATTAGCAGCGTAACCCACATCATTAGCAGTGACATTTTAAAGGGCTGAAGCAGCAGTCGCACTGTTTTGGCAACAGCGACGATGGCAGATGATTCATAGTCTGAGAAGACCGTGGTTATCAATCTTGGTGTTCACCTCTCCATCATGTTCCCTTGTTCCGTCTATGTGGGTGAAACAAACCTGAGCAGATATCACATGACATGGGGGGTAACGAGCCAGAACGTAGCCTCGGTCTTTCAACAGAAGGTGCCCACAATCTGCACATGCACTGCAACAGCTGACTGTCTGTTAGTGTCGGTACTTTTGTGTTGGTTGCCGCACGTTGGGTTGTGTTTTATGTCTTTGCTTCTGGACTTAAGGATTTTCACTGCATCCTAAGGGATCGTTTACTCTCTTGAATAGAGCGAGGTAAAGACTCTCTCTCAACTCTCGGAACCTTTCAAGGTAGTGAGAGGGTCATTGTGTCTTTTGAAGATGATGGTTTTGTCCCGTCTTTGATTTAAAAAGACTTAGAGCAACAAGACTAATACCCTAAGGGGCAAAAGGACAGCAGAGGCTCATAGAACCACATGCTCCTTCTCCCTCCCCTTTTCTTCCTTTTCTAAGTTTCTCACAAATGCACACACTGCTCCTTTCTGTATGAACACCAACGCTCAAACCAGAGGTCAGCAGAGGTCAGGGCAGATATCATTAACTCAGAGGAAGAAAGACCCCTTTCAGAGGGGACTTTTCTCTTGTTTCTTCTTCTTCTTTTTTTTTTTTTTATATATATCTCAGCACCTCTGTCATTCTAGATGTTCAGTGCCCAAAAATGTTCTGTCAAATGTTGATGATGAGATAAACGTGATGGTTCTGAAACTGAGCAACACATGCCCACAGTCTTCATACAGTCAGACTTCTTGAAGTCTCGGAGCTCCAACACTCACACCTTTACAATCTTATTAATGCAATTGGAAGGTGAACATGTTATTCAAGTCATTGTGGGATTTTAACACAGAGAATCATCATTCTGAGACAAGGTGCTTCAAAGAAGAAACTCTTTGTTTAACTTTATTTCAAGGCCATTTTTGTGCACAGATAAGAGCTCAAACAGCAGCCAACGACAGTCAGGGGGTGAGGAGAGAACTCTGCTGACCGTCCAAAAGATGGACTCTTATATCCAAAAGTTTCTTTGTCAGGTGTGTTAATAATTGCATTAATCTATGTTTGTTTGGGACTGAGAGGAGAGAACTGCAGAAGAAAGAGGTGTATTTTGAAACTCAAACTTATTAAGAGGTCATGACCAAGAAGCAGAATGTGGTGTTTTAGTGACAACTATTTCATTATGTATGCGTACATTCTTCTTCTTTGGTGTGAGTCTACCTGCTCACTTTCCTTGAAGGCTTTTAGGAGGTTTGAACTCCAGGCTTTTCTTGCTTTGGCTGCTAGACAGGCCATGTGGACATCACAGCCTTCTCCCAGGAGTTGTTGGACGTCCTCTCTGAGGGTCTGTATGATGTAGATATGACTCTGACCTACACCGTGATGGCCAGTCTTTTCTGTCTGGAACCGTATTTCATTGTTTCAAGCACAGTCTTGTCATGTCACTTTCAGAATTCTCCAAAGACAGACACACTGGTACCTTTCCAAACACTGGCTATTGTTCTTTCAGAGCCCAAGTGGAGGAGCCATGCAATAGTACTGATAGCACACCACAGTCAAAGATTTTGATCTTTGGGCCAAGTGTGATTGCCAGCTTCTTCCAGATGTTGTTTAAAGCGTGAAATGCCCCAGAGGCCTGGCAATTCTTGATTTCTTTGTTCTTTTTATATGCACTAATATTCATTATTAATCAGTATATGAGAGGCTTCATGAAAAAGCCTTTCTGGAGTATTTTCTGATTCACTTCTGCTGATATTTTTCTGGTTTTATGGGATGCTTCGGATATTTGTAAAGAAAATCAGAATAGTAGTCATGTCAGGTTGTAACACACAGACCCTGTTTACAGTGAGGTGGACTAAAACCAAGATCCTCTCTGGTGACAGTGGACCCTCCAAAGGAAAGTCCACATATCAGGTCGGGTTTAGAAGCACACCTACGACATAACATTATGAAAGATAATATCAGTAGGTTTTTGATTGTGACTTTTATTTAAAAGGTTTTATATCTAGCCATGGTTCATCTAGATAGCTAGATTTGAGCTGTACTGCATCTTATTGGCTAAAAAATATTGACCAAAGTTGGGACGGTCGAAACTACCCCTGTCTTTTATCTGTTGTAAAGTTTTTAAACTGGGGGGCTGTGGCTCAATTGGTAGAGCGGGTTCTCCAATTCAAAGGGTTGGCGGTTCTCCCACTGTCCACATGTCGAAGTGTCCTTGAGCAAGACACCGAACCCTAAGTTGCTCCCACTGTCATGGCAGTGCATTGCATGGTACATTAGCATAACATTAGCATAGTAGCCGCCTACTGGTGTGTGAATGGGTGAATGTGAGGCTTTGTAAAGTGCTTTGAGTACCAAGGTGTAGAAAAGCGCTGTATAAGTGCAGTCCATAATCGGTGATTGTTTGTTTTTCCA
Source organism: Maxillicosta whitleyi (assembly GCA_029822895.1). Lineage (NCBI taxonomy): Eukaryota > Metazoa > Chordata > Actinopteri > Perciformes > Neosebastidae > Maxillicosta > Maxillicosta whitleyi. The sequence goes on from JAPSES010123045.1 coordinate 4,869, forward strand.
AAGAAATTTAGATAAGTGTGAGTCCAGTGACTTGAATGAACTAAAGTTTTAATGTGTTCACCGTGGAGGATCTGCCCCTGTCAAAACCACCCAACTTTATCTAAACTGAACCAAATAAACTCCATTCACTTA
>JAPSES010123045.1:10000-16296 GCA_029822895.1 Maxillicosta whitleyi
GAGGTTCATGTGGGGATCCAGTACTGTGGCAGCCCCTCTCACTGGCCTCACCTCCTCGAAGATCTTTTTTTCAATGGACTCAGGCAGCCAATGAGGTTTTCCAACACCTCAAGGACTGGTTCAGCTCGCCACCCATCCTTGTAGTTCCTGACCCCAATAGACAGTTTATTGTGTAGGTGGATGCCTCCGACGTAGGGTAGGGGGCGGTTCTTTTTTAATGCTTGGCTGGGGACCAGAAGATGTGTCCTTGTGCCTTCTTCTCCAGATGATTATCTCTGGCAGAGAGGAATTACGACATTGGGAACAGAGAACCGTTGGTGGTGAAGTTGGCTTTGGCGGAATGGTAACAGTGGTTGGAGGGAACGAAGACACCTTTTCTGGTCTGGACTGACCAAAAGAACTTGGACCACTAATGGTGCTTTTCCACTCCATGGTACCAGCTCTACTCTACTTGATTCTAAATGGTTCTACTCTACTCAGTATTCCTATGGTGCTTTTCCACTTACATGGGACCAGCTCGTCTCAGCTCGACCCGTTACTCTATGACGCATTACTTCCGTGTCATCTGCACGGAGTTGACAAAAACTCACTCATTCAGTATTTTCTCATCTGGATTTTAATGTCCGCCACCAAAGATTGATTCTACGTGACCGTCTATGGTGTAGTTAGGTTCTGTCATCATGTGGATTCATGGATCACTATTCACTGTCTACTTCTGCATCTGATTTATGTAAATCGGTCACAGAGAAAACTGTCTGACCAATCAGTGTCTGCAGTGTCGTGACGTCACATTTTGGCGTTGGTCCCAACATTTTGGAACCTCAACTGAGGTGGTACTAAAAAAATACTATTCGGTCGCAGATTCCAGGTCCTTTTCTCGTAATGCAAAAGCGAAAGAGCCGTGTAGAGTCGAGTAGAGTAGAGCCGGTACCATGGAGTGGAAAAGCACCATAAGAGAAACAATTCCTGACAGATCCGCTGGTCTTTATTCTTCACTCAGTTCCACTTTTCTCTCACCTACTGGCTTCACCCACAGTTTCACTGGTTTCACCCGCAGTTCAACAGTCAGTCTGAGAGGATGAATCAGGTGATGGAAACCACACTCTGTTGCCTCGAGACACCCTTCGACCTGGGCTAAACAATTAATATGGATAGAATGCGCCCACAACACTGTCTCCAGTACCGCCACAGGACTCCCTCCCTTTCGGTGCACCTATGGGTTCCAACAGACACTCTTTCTGGCATTGGAGGGAGAGGTGGCACATCCATCCATTGAGGCCTTCATTAGCTGCTGCCGTCACACATGGGTGCAGGCTAGGTCTGCACTTCAAGGACCTGAAAAATCCCTATTCAGCTGCCGCCAACCGCCATCACTTGCACGCTCTTCTGTATCAGGTGGGGCAGAAGGTGTGGCTGTCCACTTGACATCTGCCTCTGAAAGTGGAATCTAAAAATTAGCTCCTAAATTCATAGGTCCATTCCCGATAGAGAACATTATCAACTCGGTGGTCGTCCAACTGAAGCTCCCCCGCACTATGCATGACTCTCCAGCATTTATTCCTGCCTGGTTTTCCATTCTGGATCTTGTTTGTACCCAGCCTGTCCCGTCTGCCTTGATTTATACCTGCCTGTTTCTCCAACCACGTCTCCCTGCCTGTAACCGAACTACCGTCTGCCTCTGACTATACGTCTCCTGCTTTTGTTTCTTCTGGATCTCCTGGTATCTGACCTTTCACCTGTCCCCGACTATCCAACTGCCTGCTCCTTGTCTGTGTGTATTGACTGTGACAGCTGATTCTCCTCCTGGACGATTCCAGTCCATCTTCACGGTGACCTCACAGCGCTGAGGTGGTTCATGGACCTGGACCTGCTGTTTGGATTCTTTGAACTGTTCTTCCATTATTATTCTGTTAATAAAAACTGCATTAAATATAGTATCTTGTGCTGGTCTTGCATTTGGGTTCTGGTTGTGCCCATTAAGACTTTATTTATCCACCATGGGGAAATTTCGTAGTTTAAGAGCAGCAACATACAACAAGCAAGTGCAGAGAAAAAGACTGGTAGAAAAAAGCCACGAGTGAAAATGAAAAATAGAAAAAGAAAAAATTTGGCATACATATAAATATTTATATGGAGTTGCAGCAGCTCTCTTCAACAAGACAAAGATGACATAAACGATCTCACAAGATGAAAATAACATTGAAAATGACAAAAAAAAAAAAAAAAGGTCCAAGATGAAACTAATGTAAGTTAAAAGTTGCAAAAAAAAAAAAAAAAAATTACAATTTGAAAAGCAATTTGTGAAAGACACAATAAGATGAAAACTATTTGAAAACGTGGTCTTTCCTAAGCAGTACTTTAATGACCCAACCATCTGTCAGTTTGTGTTAGTATTTGTGCATTTGTTGGTCCATGATGGCGTCCTGCCTCACTAACATTACTTTTTAAAAGTAATTGATTCAAATAACATTTTTCTATCAGTTACTTCATTTACAACCCAGACTGACTAATGGTGGCTAATGACAATCACTACTCTACTTCCTGTTTATATGACGCTCTGCATAAGCATTACACAGATGTTCCACTGTTTTTTTGGGTATTTGCTCACATCCATAAACCTGTTGATATCCTCTCATGATGTTGGTGGTTCATTTTCTGAGGGGATCTTCATCTTTACCCCAGCTGATCATAAACAGGTGCCATGGGTCATAACCTGTAGTTAAATGTGCAAATGACATTAATTTCCCTAAAGTCCTTTATACATGACTAAAGAATCCTCATAAAGATCATAGTCAGGATATGATGTTTATATGACACTTCTCACATTCAGAATATATTCAAACTGAGGAAATAGTAACACAATAGAGTTTATGTAAACAAACTCAAGCGCAGATATTACGGAAATGCATGACAAATTTTGGCTGCGGAAGAGACAGCATTTCTAATTTGGATGCTGGTGTAGTTAAGTGGTGTTTAGGGGTGTAGGCTTAAACAGGGACACAGCATTCAGTCTCTGTTATTTAAGGAAGAAGGTGCAAAGTGTGATAGCAAACAGGCCTGTAGAACTGATAATAACATGCATGCTGCTAAACATTAACTACGCACATGGAAGAACGTCTAAGTCAGCAGGCACTGATATTTTTTTTTCTTGAAAAACTTGATGTTTACAATTAGATACATTGGATACATGGATGATCCACCAAAGGGGAGGAATCCATTCACCAGAGGCCTCTGCAGTGACACTACAATATTGTCATTATTGAGGAAGGAGGCAGAACTTTGCCAGTTTTGGAACGGAATCATCAATTTGTTAGACATGTTTATGTTAAATTATGTCTTTGTTTGTTCAAAAATAATACTATTTGAGTAGTGAGATCTAATGTATCAAATGTGATACAAAAGTGAAACTCATGCATGGAAATTGATATTTGACATTTTGTTGTTTGGCTTGTTTCAGAAGGATCAATAAAGGCTCCAGTTCCAAAGAACTGGACTTTTCTGTCAGTGATTTAATGATTCAGGCTTTACAGGGTTAAGGAAGAGCTTCACGTTTGTAAACCACACATCTTGCAGAATGGAGACATGAACTGACAGCAGTCGATCCATAATATGGTGAAATCAGGTCATAATCAGTTTACACAGATAGGATTCCAATTGCTTGACCCTCTTTGCTCTGTTGGATGGCAACAGTTGTAATAAAAGAGAAGTGGAATTTTTCCTGCCATCATAGAAGCTCAGCTATGTTGTTATCAATAAGAATATGATGTACATTTTTAGAAAATCTGAAATCGTGACCCAAAACTGGGTCACAAACCTGTTTTCAGTGGGTCGTGGACATTTGTCTGGGCTAAAAATAATGTTAAAAAAAAACAATCTCCTGCTTTATTTTTAATGGCGTTGAGCGTCCATTCACACTTTCCAACAGTAGGTAATGCAAATTAAGGTGGTAGTCACATGTAGGTTGGCCAGGATGGCATAGTTGGACTCATCCAGAATTAACAGCAGGGGTCCAATCCCAGGCCAGAGAGTTTGCACTCACATTAGCAAAAAGACAAACATGTGTGGACATTGTGGAACCGGACTGGAATATGGCATCATGTTTAGTGACCGTGCGTGTAGGGTTGGGTATTGAAAGGGTTTCATTTGATACCAGTGCCAAATCAATATGTTCAGAATGGTAGCGGTTCCTGAACGGTATTTAAAAAGAACACACAGATTAAAAGTTAAGGGGGGGGAGTTGCCCGGTGGGAGGGGCTTATGGTTTAAAAGAAGGCTGCTGAAGCCCTGGAGGGGAGTTGTGATGCAGTCATATATATATATATATATAAATTATCACTATTTTTTTTTTTTTGCATTTTCAACTTCATCTGTGGTGTTATCTTTTTTTTTTTTGAGCATTTTGGAAAGGAACCCCATGAACCACAGCTTCTTTACTTTGTCACATCACTGTCCCAAAGATCTGTGGTAGCCGTTCTCCTCCAGCTGTTGCTGTTGTTGCTGAAGTCTAGTCGAGTATGTGCGGTATGTGACGGACTCATTCTATGTTAGTCAGCAGTCACATACGTCATCGTTTATCTCTACATGCATGTTCATGTTAATTTAGTTTGTAGAAACGTGCTGGCTGACCTCTTCCAACCTGGTCAAGGTCTAATCATCGTGTGCCTTTTCCAGATCATTTTTGCACATCAGACGAGGCACAAAAACCAGAACTTAAAGCCGAGTGGGCCTAGATCCGGATCTAGGTCCCAGTGTGAGTCAGCTCTAAAACCACACATTTCACAAAATAAAACAGGACCCAAAAGTTTTTATTCAAATCATAGGGAAACTCAGGTATGACAACAACTACATTAGATATGGTTGTACTTACAAGGACAAAGACCTCAGTGTGTAAAATGCTTGAATAAGTGACTGAATAAACTTGTAATTTTTAATTGAGTGCACTTTTTAGTTTTGGTCAAATGTGCTTAATTTAGCATTAAAATGAATATTTCCCTCTTTAACATCACCACATACTGGTTTATCATTAAACTTGTCTTTTCTATTGACATACCGTGACATTCTGTATTATCTCACATTCAAAACATGTCATCTTTTTACTGAATATATTTGAGAAGTTGAACTTTTATTGGTTTTTATAGCAGTTTGTCACTGACAGATGATAGCGGGTCCCAAAGCCAAACCAGTTCAGAACCACTGGACTATAGATGGTAACGTAAAATGGTGGTATTCACAACTACTCATCACCTTCAATATAACGTTCTGCTATCAGTGAACTTTTGTTTTAGTGCGATTATCTTAAAACAGAATGTCTAATCCATATTTATAAGTGTCTGCGGCATTATTTACCTTCAACATGACCTGTTGTTGAGGAACTGACAGTGCAGAGGAAAATAAAAAAGGCTTGGTTGTCTATGTTAACTCAGATTTGCAGAGGAACACATTGCTGTGATAACATAATTTGAGTACCAAGCACAGATAAATAGGATTCCTGTGGCGCTCCATTGGTTTCTTTGCAGAGCTATGATCCAATTCATCGTCCGCCCATAGCCATTGTGCTGTGGAGGCATCAGCTGAATATAAAAAAACATGCTCTGAATGAGTTGCTTCTAGCATTTTATTTGCTTTAGCTAAATGTTAACCATAGCCTCTTTGTTAAAAAAAAAAAAAAAAAAAATACAAGTGCAAGCTAGAGAGGCAAAGATAGAAACAGAACATGAATCTAATTTTACCCAGTTGCAGCTCGGTGTAATTTTAAACTGGAGCCGTATGCTGTCCTCTGCTGCAAATTTTCCCTGGTGCAATTGATGGCCTATTCATCTCATTTAATGTTGTTAGTCTGAAAGGCAGAATTGGATTTGTGAAAAGGAATGGATTACGGCGTATTCACACATGTTACACAGACACAAAGAGCACTTAAAGAGACCCCTGGAACCGCACATGAAGGAAAAGGCAGAGCGATTCCACCCACTGTTCCCATTAGGTCCCTAAAATCCTTATCTGAGCACTAGAAACCTGGATTACCTCTTACAAATCACTTTAATCTGCACTTACTCGTACTCAAAGTATGGTCCATACGTGTCAGATTTAGCACAGAAACAGTGAACGCGGCATGGTAATGAGGGAATGTTTTAAAGACGTCTCAGTAGCTTATAGACTATTACTTGACTGTGAAAATTGTAGGACTGCACCCAGATCAGGTTAAGAAGCACGATAGTTGGTTTAGTAAAATTATACCGCGCATGACCATATATAGGCATTTCTCAGTCTCTGTGTTAAAGGGACAGTTGTGTATTTTT
>JAPSES010123099.1:2690-16289 GCA_029822895.1 Maxillicosta whitleyi
TGTGTCCGGTTTGTCCAGTGTGTCCACTTTGTCCAGTGTGTTCAGTTTATTCAGTGTGTCCGGTTTGTCCAGTGTGTCCACTTTGTCCAGTGTGTTCAGTTTATTCAGTGTGTCCGGTTTGTCCAGTGTGTTCAGTTTATTCAGTGTGTCCGGTTTGTCCAGTGTGTCCACTTTGTCCAATGTGTCCAGTTTATTCAGTGTGTCCACTTTGTCCAGTGTCTTCAGTGTGTCCGGTTTATTCAGTGTGTCCACTTTGTCCAATGTGTTCAGTGTGTCCAGTATGCTCAGTTTGTCCAGTTTATTCAGTGTGTCCAGTTTGTCCAGTGTGTCCACTTTATTCAATGTGTTCAGTGTGTCCAGTATGCTCAGTTTGTTCAGTGTGTCCACTTTGTCCAGTGTGTTCAGTGTGTCCAGTTTATTCAGTGTGTCCACTTAATTCAATGTGTCCAGTGTGTCCTTGGTCCCACCTGCTGTTTTGGGGATGGTGATCTGACGGCTGCTGCTTCCTTCTCCTCCTTCACTGAACGGTTTGATCTGGATCACATAGTCCTCGTTGACCGGCAGAGACAGCTCCAGGGACGTGGTGTTGGTCTCCACCACGCTGGGACGGCTGTGTTTGTCCTGGCTGTACATCACCTACGGCAACCACAGAGGGACAGAAGGACAGGCTCAGATGGACAGAAGGACCGTCTGAGTTTGGACTCCAGGTACATTTCCTCTGAGGATGGACCTGCACATACCGGTACAGATCAGGGTCAGGTTGGAGACAACAATAGAAAACGAACACACTAGTACCTTCTACGCTCTGAATTCACTCACTCTATGCACAGACGACTCGCTTTATTATTATTTTATTATTATTTACCTTCCAAATGTAATGTGGACAGGTGTCTCCATCCGCACTTACGTTGTTCGAATGTTCTAAAAGTCATGTTCTTTTCACGTTACATGTGTTTTTCTTGTACTTTTTATCTAAACTTCTTTGATTTTTTTTTTGTTTTTGTTTTGCCACTTATGGTCAAGTAACCAAATACGGTAACTTCATTAACCTTGATTTTGGCAAAATTTCACAAAAGTAATAAAGTTTTGTTTTCACGTCCTACAATTTGACACTTAAGGATGAAACTGTGAATGTCATATACAGGTAGTCCTCGGATTACGACATACCCGACTTACGCTATTTCACTATTACGCTATTTTTTTGTAACTTTATTTTATTAATATGAAGTATAATACATGTACAGGTAGTCTTTGGACGAGACTCTGGCATCGTAAAGTCGAAATAACGTAAGTCGGGTACATCGTAACCCGAGGACTACCTGTATTTGGATTATTAATATGAAGTGTATTCCATGTATTTGGATAGTTATTTAGAGATTTAGGGGGTATTTAAGGGTACTAAAGGGTTAATTCTGACTTACGCGGAAATTTGGGTTAACTCGACAGCGTAGGAACGGAACTTGTTCATAACCCGAGGTCTACCTGTATTCCTACGTTAAACTCTAAAGGGTTAAAATGCTTCCGTAAATAAAGCTCTTATCTGCGCCGCGTCAGATAAACCACGCTTTGTTGCACTTTCAGACAACAAATGTTTCCTTACATGCTCCGACGACACTGTGAGAAGTTGCGCCGCAGCCGCTCGTACCGCCACAATCAAGAGTTTTCACAACAAATTAAGAAAAAAAATGAGCGCTTATACGAGGTAAATGAACCGAGTGACAGTCTGTCATTCTCTGTTGTGGAACTCGTACAAAACATCCACTTATCAGACCCACGCCCACGTCTGTAATCTGGTTTAAGAAAAAAAAAAAAGTGTCAAACTCTCCACGTTTTTTTTTTTTTTTTTTTTTTGTACCTTATATCCTGTGACTTCTGACTCGTTCTCCAGAGCGTGGACTTGATCCCACCTCAGGATGACCTTCGAGTTCGACGTGTTCCACATGATTTTGGATATGGCTTGACTCGGTGCTGGAGGAAGAAAAAAAAAGGAGGAGGAGGAGGAGGAGGAAGAAAAACAACAAGCTTCCCGGTCAATAAGCAGTAAAGTCCAGAATCAACTCTGCATGAAGGCGAGTTCTCATTATCAGTTTATCATCCCACTGTTCAGACTGAGCAGTGACTCTAGGAAAATGTGTGTGGGAGTGAGAACAGTCGTTGTCTGTGGGTTTGGACGGTTCGGAGGACAGAAAAACAGTCCGTGCAATAGACGTTATCAACGCGCTAACAGTTTTGGAAAACCTGCATTAGCATTAGATGATACCCAGCTAAATAAAATCTGACTTACACAGAAATTCGGGTTACATCAATCGTAGAAACGGAACTCATTCGTAACCCGAGGATGACCTGTATTATTACTTTATTATTATTATTTTACTAGAATGCACTTAAAAATATAAGTTTATTGACATTAATGGAACATTTTTATCCCGTAAAACGGTCCAACACTGGATTTATTACGTTTATTATTACGTACATATGTATTAAATTACATTTCATTTGGCTGACGCTTTTGTCCAAGGTATAGGCATGTATAGCGTAACAAGCCTTGCCCAGGGGCCCACCTGGGATTAGAACTGGCAACCTTCCACACCAAAGTCTACAATGTTAACCACTAAGTTATCCAGTCACTTTAAATGCCTCACATATATTTAAGTAACGCACGCATTAATATTCATTCTTCTTGCTTTTTTGGTTCTTGTCGTTTGGATACTCACTTTTTTAGAGTGATCAAATGTTGCCATGACACCACACCCTGTTAACTCCAGGTTAATTAAGGTGTTAAATTACAAATATAAGTGGAGGAACTAAACAGAACGGGCAAAACTGTAAAAGTATGAACTGGATATTATTTGTACTCGTTAAGTTTAACAGAAGCCTATTTCTGATGTAATTAAAATGCCTGAATATAATGACGATAACAACAGAGAGGATAGGAAAATGAGGTGTTATGTTTATGGGAAAGTTATTACATTTGTGGGATTATTACGTTAAAAACTGCAATTTTTTTATTATTATTATTATTATTTTTGTGCTTTAGTACATTTGTTTTGTCAGTAGCCAAACTAAAGATCAGTTCGGAATCCAAAAAACAAGGTCAGAACTGTCACGGTTTAGCCTGAACTGTGGATCAACAAACGGCAACTTAGCAAAGATAGGAACATCCCATAATAACTTAACACCTTCGTAAACCTCAGAATATCCACGTTACTTGTGGAGAAGAAACACTCACATTTCAACATCATTTAAAACCCAAAACAACGGCTTCTATTTTTATCTTTTGTTTTCTTTGACTGGAAAAAGTTGTTTCTTAATGGTTCTCATGCCATTTGGTCAAATAAATGAGTGTAATTACATTCAGTTCATATCGTTATAATCCAATACTTTGTCTTTTTTTGTAAGAACTGTATTCTAAACAGTCTTTTTAATCTTTGAAAGTAGAAATACTACATTTAAGTACTTGAGTAAAAGTATGTATTACTTAAAGTGGGTTATCGGTATAGACGTGTGACGCTCTGAACCTGGACCTTATATAAAGAAGTGTGACATCGTGGGTGACACAATCTCAATTACACAACACAAACGCAATACAAACTAACTACGTCTTCAGGACTCTGCGGTAACCAGCATAAAAATGCCAATGTAAAAATGGATACACGCCAAATCAAATCTCTTTAATAATAATAATAATAAAAAAAAAAAAAGACTTTGTTGATGTTTTAAAAGCAAGAAAATGCATCGGGAGCATTTGTTAAGACTCAAGGATAACCATAATGCATTTGGGAGTAAACAAGGAACCCAGAAGTAAATGTTTTAAAAGCATGAGGATGGTGTTATCCAATATTCGTTTTATAAAATACATGTTAGTTTATCTGTTCGTATAGTGCTTTATGTTGTTTGTTTGTGGCTTTCAGCTCATTTGTACCAAAAAAAAAACCCCAAAGAAACATGGAGGACATTTATTTAGAATTTGTTTTCCTTCCCCAAATAACACTTTCAGCTCTTACAGTCTTTATTTGTGGGATATTGTACAAAATCTAGAATAAATACTGTATCAGGTGCTGTCAGCTGTAAATATTTAGGCATAATTAGCGCAAACTCATTATAATTTCCATTAGACTTAGCGTGAACAGACTGTATTGTGGCTAAACAGGAACGACTAAAAAACAAATCAAAACAAAAAAAAAAAACAACAATTAGCTACAGTGGGATACATGTGGGCGCTAACTGTGATGCGAACACCAAACTCCATCCACAGTTGCAAGACTGTGTTTAACACCTTTATTTCCATTTCGTAGTGCAGAAACTCCAATCAGTAACAGGCATCTGTGCAAATTAATAGCCTACCATAGTATAGCCTAGCATAGTGTAGCGTAGTGTAGTCTAGAATAATGTAGCCTAGCATAGTGTAGCCTAGAATAATGTAGCCTAGCATAGTGTAGCGTAGTGTAGCCTAGAATAATGTAGCCTAGCATAGTGTCGCCTAGCGTAGTACAGCGCAGCGGTGAACACATAATATCACTCCCAACATCCAAGTAGTGTAGTCTAGAATAATGTAGCCTAGCATAGTGTAGCCTAGTGTAGTACAGCGCAGCGGTGAACACATAATATCACTCCCAACATCCAAGTACGTGTACGTTGAGTCGTAAAAAAGAGTAGCTTTGTGTGGACGTTTCGAGCAGACGTCCGCTTTGGGTCCAGTTTTGGGTGGATCAGCCTGATCTTGTGACTAAATCTGATCCGATATTGGTAGAAGTCAAGCACAACTTTTGTATACCGGCTGTTTTTCCTCGCTTGCTGCGGTTAACTGGGCAGCGACACATTCGCATGTTGATTTGGCACAGGTTTTTACGTCGGATGCCCTTCCTGACACAACCGGGCTTTGGACCGGCACAATGAGTCTTGCGCCCTCTTGTGGCTACATTGGGATATGTAGCGTAAAGGACCTTTTCCAAGGGTCCACCTGGGTCTCGAACCGGCCATCTTCCGCACCAAAGTCAGTGGCGTAAACCTGTTGCTCATCTGATCTGATTTTCTATCGGTAGCTAACACTAATCTTTAGATCGGACTGGGACATCCCTCCTTCCAACGCCACCACCAGATAACGGGTGAGTGCAACTACAAATAACCAGGACGTCACACCCACAAGTGACCCCACCCCCACCCAAACACCAATGCAGGGTACAAACACAAACTTACAAAGACCCAACTTTAAAAAAAAACAAAAAAAAAAAACTATCCCTGCATCGTGCAACCTCTTCAGAAACCACAGGTCAAACCTTTAAATTATTGCTAATAAATTAATTTCCGACTGTTATTTTTGGAGTTTCTTAAACAGAGTTCGATCATCTCCACCCTCCTGATGGGAAGCACCGACTCAAACAGTTGGATGAAAAGTGTTTGTGTTGGGTTCAGTGTGTCCTTACGTGGTTTCTTGGTCGTGACATTGACGATGCTACTCTGGGGTCCCACTCCAGCGGTGTTATAGGCTCTGAGGGATATGTAGTAGGTACTGCTGCCGTCCAGGTCCCTGATGAGGACGGAGGTTTTGTTCCCTACCGTCCGGATTACTCTGGCCGTGTCCTGCTTCTCTTTCTCGCCCCAGTATCGCAACTGAAAGAACACGCGAAAAATGCGCAGATTATAGAGAGGTGGAGGCGCAGACATTTGTATAAAATCCTCTAAACCAGGGGTCGTTTCAGTGAAATAACGGCATCATAGCCCGGAAATAATGACAACTCTGTTATTATTATTTAGGTTTTAGTGTGAAAAAAACCATTAAATTATGAAAAATATTTACATTTCCACACTATCTAAACAAAAACCTGAAATTTTTAAAGAAAAATAAGTGTAATTATAACAATATTATGCGTCAACTTATCATTTTTACATGTGCATTATAAATTGGATCTACAAAAGGCACAAAACATTTAGTAACAGGCAGAATATTGTTAAAATTGAAGTTGATTTTCATCACATTTGTTCAGGTTATTCACATTTTATTGTTCAAGGATAGTTTGTTAATGTAAATGTTTTCATAATTACAAGCAAGTGGTATTGTTTTTGGTTTAAAATGTTTGTTTTGTTTGTTTGTTAACACGTTTACAGCAAAACTACTGGTTGAATTCAAACCAAATTTGGTTTATAGATTACCAGTGACCCAGTTTAAAGACAGTTTGTATATTGACTAAGCCAAAATAAACTATAATATACAGAGGGGCGGGGCTTGTTGTGCCTGGAACCACTTGTTTGGCATTTATTGTGATAATTATTGAAAAAACTGCCATCAACATTTTTTTCAACCACAACAATTCAAGTGAATGGGAATGTGTGATGTTTACAGTGTATGTATGAGTCCATTATTGACCAATCAATAGGATCAGGCTCGTTTGGTACGAGTTCAACTTATTTAATGATGTCAAAACAACATAAATACAAGCTCTGAAATGAAGACAAAATGAAAAAAAAAAAAAAACAGTACTTATTGTTCACCTTTTGGGTAACTTTACTCTCCGAACACTGCTGCTTTATTTAATACAAATCACAAAATGACCAGAAATATGACTTTTCAGTTAATTAATCTGAGGTTAATGACATCCTGCTGAACCGGAGTTCCTGAATGTCACACCGTTGGTGTCCTGTTAGTTCCAGTTCTCATTAAACACATGACCTTTTCTTTTCTCATGTCTTCTCTGACATCTTTTATATCTGCTTTAAACAACTACAGCTAATATTTTCTATGGATTATTTTCACAGTCCATATATAGGACGTGTTGAATGTTGAAAAGACAATCACCAAGTGGTTTCAGGCACCACAAGCCCCGCCCCTCACATGTATTGTAGCTTATTTTGATGTCATCATGTTTATGTGTGTGCTGATGTCAGTATACCGTACCGACTGCCCCTCTCTCTCTCTCTCTCTCACTCTCTCTCTATATGTGTGTGTGCGTGCCAAGTTTTATGTAAAGTGGAACAAAATGTATGTTTTTATAGACATTTGAAATTTCACCCATTATAAGTAAATGGGGAAAAAATCATTAAAAAAAACCTTTGACCTACTTTTCCCAAAATTCTGGGTCACTGGCAATCTAAACCCAATTAGGTATTAATTCAACCAATAGTTTTGCTGCTATAGTCCATGTAGAATTTCACCCATTATAAACATAAAACTTTAAAATGATCAACTTTAACAAAAAATCAACATGATCAGTGACATGATTTTCAATGAAAAAAAACATAAAATACAGACAATAATATTATACTAAATATTGATAAATTAAATTAATGGTGGGAAAAAAAAAAAAGAAAGAAAATGTGATCTTTGACCTACTTTTCCTAAAACGTAATGAGAACTTTTCTGGATCACTGACAATTTATTAACTCAATTATTCACTGGGAATGTAAAACCAATACCCCGAAAGACAGAAAGAAAGATAAAGATGGATGGATGGATGGATAGATAGCATTAATAACAAGTATGTATACACTTTACTTTTACTGCAGTAATGTAGTATTTAGAGCTGATTACATCCCATAATTATATTCTGTACTTCCAACAGGTTTGGGATGTTATCATGTTTATACTATAGTTTAGCTCATGAATGACTTATGACATTGAAGGCAACACAAAAAAGGCCAAAGTGTTACTATTCGATGGTGAAAAAGTCTAATATACGTCTAAAGTGCGTCCTGTTAAATATACGCGGCGGCGCCACAGGCTGCTGGCCGTGCGCCGCTGCTGGTGTGTGGGCATGTGTCGGTTTGACCTCGTAGCCCAGGATCCGTCGGCGGTTGTTACTCCAGGCCAGCGGCTTCCAGGTGACCTCCACCTCGGACGCTGAAACGCTCCTCGCCTTCAGCCTCCCCGGAGCTCTGCTGGGTTCTGAGAGGAACACAGGGTGGTGAGAGAAGAGACGTGGACGCACGCCGCCCACGCCGCTGCTTATCCTGCCCAGTTACTGTGGGTTTATCCACGTTAAGAGTGAGAAATCTGACGCCAAAACATGGTTGGACGACGCGCCGTAGAACTCAAAACGTTCTTGGATGACGAAGTTGTCAAACTTAATTATATTTGTTGATAACGAGATAAAATGACTTTAAAGTGACGTTAGAAAACAGTGAGTCACAGCTGGATGTATATTTATATATATATATATATATATATATATATACATACACTTATATTTATCTGGTTTATCTTATCTTCTTTTTTTCCTCTTTTCTCTTTTTCTTTTCCTTTTTTGCTTTTCTTCTGTTTTTTGGTTTTGTCTTTTCCTCTTCTTTTCTTTTTTCTTTTCTTTTTCTTTCCTGTTTTGTAATTTTTTACTCTTTCCTTTTGTTGTTTTTGTTCCTTTTCTTTTCCTTTGTTGTTTTCTTTCCTTTTTAGTTTTTCCTTTTGTTTTGCTTTTTCTTTTCTTTTGATTTTTTGGTCTTTTCCTTTGTTGTTTCCTTTCCTTTTGTTTTTTTCTTTTCTTTCTTTTTTTCCCCTTTTCTTTTGTTTTTTCCTTTTCTTTCTTTCGTTCTTTTCTTTCTTTCGTTCTTTTCTTTTCTTGTGCTGCATAATGCCTTCCTTTCCCCTGTGCGTGACTAAAGTTCGTCTGGATCAGACTAACCCGTCCGTCTTTTCCGCTCTAAACTTTATTCACATCGTATAAACGGACGCACCTTCTTCTGCTGAGTAGATGGTTGTCACGGCGCTGAAGGGACCCTCCCCCTTATTGTTGTAAACCCCGACTTTGACTTGGTACGGCGAGAACGGAGGGATGCTCTCGTTCTTGAAGACGTATCTGGAGGCGTCCGGGGACGTGACGGCGGCCTGCATCCAGCCCGGCGCTCCGAGTGGGCGGAACGCCACCACGTATCCGAAGCCCGGACCGCTTTGCATCTCCTCAGGAACAGGCTGAAGTGGTAGAAGATGAGTCAGAAGGATGAGTCAAGAAACGGGACAATCTGACACATACTCATACCCGAGACAAACGCCGCGGATTAGAAAGAAACAGAACCGAGGAGTTTTCTGTTCAAACCTTAAATGAACTCTGACCGCTGACGTGGCTTCATCCGATTTATTTATTTATTTATTTCACACAAAAATAAAACTACAAATGATTCGCTGTCTTAGAGTTTACATTTTCAAGTCTCATTCTACAAATATATTTTTTGTAAGTTATTTGTTAATGTACAAAAGTGAAGTAAATTACCGTAATTTCTGGATTATAAATCGCACCAGCCATAAAACGCATAATAAAGAAGGAAACCTCTGCTTTAATAGGCCTCTACTGGATCATTTAGGTGTAGAATTATTAATCACTATTTTTGTGATGATTTAGGAAAGTATTTTTCTCACCATTTAAACAAACTATGAAAAATAACTGTGATTTATAATCCGGAAAATACGGTAAATGTAAAAAACACAGTTCAGGAGAAGGAAGAAGCCTATTAGTGTTATACAGACCCTCCTTCTTAAAGTAAAACAAATAATAATTACAATATAATTGAAGGAAATGATAACGATTAATAAATAAGTAACAATTTAATGATGAAAAACAAAATTATAGCAACTAAGGAAACTATTTAACAGAGAAAATACATAACAAGTGATCCAAAACAAGGAAATATGGAACTAAAGTAACATTAATAAGACGATCTAACAGAATTAAACTAGTTGAATGTTGTTTGTAAGGTGCCTGTTTAATGAGCTCTTTAAGTTCAAGTCAGATGAATTCATTTGTAAACTCTAAAATGTTCCAGATATTGTTGAATCTAAACATCATAGTGAACATTCTTTGTTGGGTTTTGGTTTGGATTAGTGTCAAACAGTTATGTTAACAATGTCAGTGTTATATAAACAAAGTCTAGTGTCATACTGATGGTGACCCGAATTAAAGCTGAAAAGAACTAGAATTATTAATTTTATGTACGAAGTGATCGATCTGCAGTGTATTTATATCAAACGCAGATAAAACAATGATGAAGAGGGAACGTGTGTTAGAAACAATGTGGTTTTAACGTTTTTTTCTGGATTGTTTCGAACTGTTTTATTTTCTCACGAATACGACTGAATAAACACAGAAGTATTTTTTCAAACGCCGCGACGACAGACGGACAGATTTATTATCTGTACTTAACAAGTTCGCTCCGTCTACTGCTTTAATACATTAACACAAATGCAGCTTTTCACTCTGAAATTTCATTATTCACTTCGATTTGAGACCTTTTTCAGACTACCTGTTCATTTCATGGTCATACCGGCAAAAAAAAACAAAACAAAACAAAAAAACCACAACTCCTACAATTTAAGAAAATGTAGTGATTTACTCGAACGCTTCGCTTCCCGCCTTTCAGACTCTTTTCTCGCCGGAAGCTGCAAAGTTAGAGATAACTGGTCATTAATTTGAACATAAATTGTCAGGTTGGAACGGATGGAACTGAGTCGACTACCATTATTTTCTTTAAAGTTCGGACACTTTCCAGACACATTTGAACGCGATAAAACCAACAACTTTATGGCAATAGAACTTCAATTTAACGCCTTCTAACCCTTACAGCTCAGGGTCAAATTGGACCCGTTTTAACATTCAACAGTAGAAAAAAATACCCTAAATATCATTCTTTTATTCTGAAATTTGATGAGTTTTCCTAAATTTTGCCAAAATACACAAAAATATAAAATTTTTAAGAATTAGGTGCAAGAGATTTTTGGACAATGAACCTGGTTCAGGTCAATTTTATATATAAATCATAATGTTTTTATGCGTTTTTATATAACAGGACATGATACTGTGTCATAGTAGATGTTTTTATCCAAAATTGAGTTTGTAAAATTGAAAAAAATATGCTCTTAATGCTTTGAAATTTTAGGGTACTTATATATTACATATATTTATTAATATATATAAGTATAACATTTCAAAGCATTAAGAGCATATATATATATATATATATTTTTTTTTACATATATTTATTAATATCTAAGCGGTTGAAAATGGATGGAAATGGATTTATTAATATATTTATTTATTTAGATATTCTAAATAAATCTGTAGTTATAGTTTAGACACTTACTATGAAGGAATTCTGGGTTTAATTTGACCTGAAACAAACTGTGAAGGTTTAAGAAATTAACAGTTTGTAAAAGGTTAAAGTCTTTCAGGCATTAACTCATAAAAACCCAGGGCTATTTTACTAATTCTGCCATATTTACATGGGTGTATTTTCTGTAAACAGCAATGTTCGTACATATACATGATCCCTATTAAATAAACTAGTATCGTATTTACGAGACTATAAGTCTTATGTATTATGCGTTTTATGGCTGGTGCGGCTTATACTCCAGAAAACACGGTAAATAAAAAAATTAAATATAATCAAAAACCTTAATGTGACCATTTAAGCTCTACATGTAAGAAGAAACGAACATAAAAAGTAAAGCTACTAAACAGATACAAACTAAATGTATTAGATTTACCTCCCAGGTAATGACCAGTTCTGAACGACCTCCGCCGCCGCCGTTCAATCTGGCAGGAGTCAATCTGGGAACTAAAAGAAAAAACACGTAAAAAGTCTCAACATATACCAATATATGATGAATATAATTGATAAATTAGACTTAAGTGTAGATTATTATACCATTATTACAAGTAACATGTTACAACTTTACAACTAACATTATTACAACTAACAACACAA
The DNA here is from genome assembly GCA_029822895.1 of Maxillicosta whitleyi. Classification (NCBI taxonomy): domain Eukaryota; kingdom Metazoa; phylum Chordata; class Actinopteri; order Perciformes; family Neosebastidae; genus Maxillicosta; species Maxillicosta whitleyi. The sequence goes on from JAPSES010123099.1 coordinate 14,373, forward strand.
CATGTTGGCATGAAAATGTCTGATAAAGTAAAAAATTCTTCTTCTGTAGTTACCATGGAAACACCGTCATCTTCTACAGCATTGATTCACCAGTAAAACCCATATAATTGGATCAATGACCGTGGATGGAAACACTGGGTTTATGTTCAATTAATGATAGATTTTCTCCAGTTTTCTCTGTTTTTGACATAATAACCCTGAACTTTCATCTGTTTTCATAAACATCTACATCACTGGGGTCAAACATGCGGCCCGGGGGTCAAAACCGGTCCACAGGACGAATTAGTGAAATGCAAAAATTACACTGAAGATATTAAACAATGGAGGATGTTTTGTTTTCTGTTTTTTCTTTAATGTTTAGATTTTCTTTATTATTATTAACAGTGTTTTATTAATTAATGGTTATTCGAAGCGTCCTAAAAGCACTTTTTTATTGTCTGAGCGGCCGATTCACACAAAAATAATGTTATGATGTAAGTACACACTATCAATCATTACTTAAGCATTAATAAATACTGAATTATCATTTATAAAGCATATTTATGACTCATTAGTAGATACTTTACAGATCTTTATGAATGTTTTACTTTTCATTAATAAACTCATCTACAACATGTTTAATTACTGCATTTTCATCAATTCTGGATTCATCATTTTAACTCACAAATTCCTTTTCCAATAGATGTCCTATAAACTGCTATTAATACAAGAATTAATTATTTCAGGTAGTTATAAAGCACTTACTACTCATTAATTAAGTATATGTTGTGAGCTCATCTGAAGTGTGCACTATCTATGCACTTTAAAGCATTTACAAATTAGGTTTTAAAGGTTGGTAATGAATAAAAACTCACAAAAGTCTATTATTCTAATAAAGGAAAGACAAGATAAATGAGATTATTAAACAAACTGTATTAATATTTATTGCAACCATCTACCAATGAGTATTCATGTCATATATACGCTTTATAAATGATGAATTCAGTATTTATTAATGCTTAAATAATGCTTTATAGTGTGTACTTATTATAAAGTGTTACCGTTATGGATTAATAGAATATGAACATTTGAGCAGGATCTTAAACTGTAATGATCTTAACAGGATCAAATAAAAATGTGTTTAGCATTTGTGCATATTTTAGGTGTGATTCGATTCTTCAAGGAAATAATCACTGAAAAAAAAAAGCCTTTTTACCTGTATCATGATATATCACGATATGTCATGATATATCGTCATATATGGTATTGTGGTTTGTATGGTTTTGCCAGATTCTTGCCGTGTGGGTGAAATGTGAGGGTCTTCTGATACGTACGCATTTCTTTGGTGCGGGCCTTTTTGGAGGGTTTACTGGGCTCCCCCGTTCCGATGCTGTTGGTTGCCAGTACCCTGAACTCGTACTCCACCCAGGGACTCAAGTCGATGACAGTGGCTGACAGCTGCTTCCCCCCCAGCAGCTCCGGAACTGAGGGACATCACAGAAATAACCTTCCGTCAAAGCCGCGGCAGATCTGCCAGTCAAAGGCCGCCGCGCCGGTGACATGTTATTTACTGTCGTTTCATGTTTGGTTTTCTGTAAAGGACGCTCCAGACTGTCACATGACACCTACCCGTGGTAACAGCCTGCCACCCCAGGGAGAAGGGTGTCCGGGCCTGGATGGTGAAGCTCAGGATGGGGCTGTGGTGGTCCAGGCCCGGACCCCAAGACACGGCGGCCGTGGTCTCTGTCACCTCAGTCACCTGGCAGTCCACAGGGGGCCCCGGGGGACCTGGGGGGTCCCAAGTGTACACACACACACATGCACAAGAGGGTGATGGATGTGGGTAAAGCGGGGAGGGGGGGGGGGGGGGGTCAAAGTCATTTTAGTTCAGTTCCACATTAAGCCAAATTTAATCTGAAGTAAAATAATAACATAATA